>PVJC01046613.1:0-13226 GCA_004026665.1 Murina feae
CCTGTAAATCACTCCCCTAACCCTCAGCTCTTCCCTGTAAATCACTCCCCTAACCCCCAGCTCTTCCCTGTAAATCACTCCCCTAACCCCCAGCTCTTCTCCTGTAAATCTCTCCCCTAACTCCCAGGATTCCAGGCCAGTGGGCAATCTCGGGCCTCCTGACCAAGCTGTCAAGGGGGACTGGGGAGTGCAGAGCGGCCAGAGGACTCGCTGCTTCAGTAAGTTTATTGGGCAAATTAGTATTTTCAAAGTGTCCTTTGATGACAACACCACAGAGATGGAGAAAGATCAGGGGCCGGCGGGAATGGGGGTGGCTCTCCAGAGACCCCAGAGATGGCTGTGGCCACGGGGCGGCTGTCCTAACTGTCCTGGTGCCCACAGAAATCTACAGGGGCCATCCGCCCACCACAGCGAAGGCCCTCCCCTGCAGCTGAAACTGGTGAACATGGTGAGCGTCCTGATAGCAGGGCGGTGCAGGCAGGTGCCAACTTCCGGGCACACAGGGTGTCCCCACTGCAGGGCGCTGGGCCAGGGACTCTATGGCTGGTTTTGCAACTTCTTGTGTCTCTATTTCTAAGTAATCGGTGAGGAAATGCCGCTCAGGAGCGGCGCCTGCACAGGTGCAAACCCACAGGCGACGCCTGAAGACAGCGCCTCTCCTCGCAGAACCGAGGCGTTGACAGCGCCGACTTTTAACCAAGTTAAAGGACCCACCAGGGATCCAACAGATGAGCTCCCGGCCCGGGAGGGCACTGGTCTAGGCAGAGGCCTCCGACCCCCACCCGCAGCCACTTCACGGAATGACCCCCAAACCCAGGCCACGGCTGCCTGCCGACTCCGACGCACATACGGCATCAGCCAACGTATTTGTACACGGAAACATGTCAGTAACGGGGTTCACATGTTTTTGAAAAGAAAACCCGCAGGCGCGGGAAGCAACAGCGGCCCGGCTGCCCCCGGGCCGAAGTCCCCAATTCCTCGGAGCGCGAAGGAGGGAAGCGGCGGCCGGGAGACGCGCGGCCGCGCCCCGCCCGCCCGCCCCGGCCCCCGCTCTCCGGTGAGCGCGCGGCTCGCTCCCGGAGGCTCCGCTGGAAACACCCCTGAACGCCTCCCCTCGCTGCTGCCGCGGCGGAGGCGCCTCCCCAGTCACCGTGACCCAGCAGAAAAGACGCCCCACTTCCTTGTGCGCCGCGAGCCTGTTCCCGGAGGGAGGCCCGGAGGTTCTGCGAGGACCCCCGCCGGTCCCCCACTCCTGCGCCTCCGCAGGGAGCGACGCGCACCAGGCGTCCGAGGGGTCCCGGCGCGGCCCTCGCTCTCCCAGCCCCGGTGCCCGGGCGGGCGGAGGTGCAACAGGCGGCGCCAGCGCAGGTGCGGCCGTCCGGGGCCCCGCGCTGAGGCCGTGCTGCCCAGCGGTCGACACTCGCGAACAAGACCGCCCGGTGCCGCCTCAGGGGCCGCGGGGTCGGACCCTCCCCAACCCGACCCCCGCCGACTCCGGGCCTTCGCACCTGGCGGGGAGGGGGGCGCAGGGCGGGGTTCGGACGGTGCGCTCCGCTCCGGGGCCCGCCCTCCCGCCCCGGCCGCGGGCGCCCAGTGTCCCGCACCCCGGGAGCCGGCCCGGAGCGGGGCAGCGGGGCAGCGGGGCCCGGAGCGGGGCAGCGGGGCCCGGAGCAGGCGTCTCGGCGCCCCGCCCTCACGGCCCCGCAGGCGCCCACACGCGGGCCGCGCGCGCCTCACCGTGGAAGTCGCCCGTGTCGGCCACCACGGTGGTGAACTGTTTGAGCTGGTCCAGGGCGCTCTCCATCCTCTGCCGCTTCACCGGGGACCCCGACATGGCGAGACGGCGGAGGCAGCGCAGCGACCCACAATGCCCCGCGGGCCCCGCCCAGGCCGCCGGCCAATCGGCAGCGGCGCGGGAAACGGACGAGGCCCCGCCCCGGAGGGAAACCACGCCCCTTGGTGTGAAACCCCGCCTCCGGGGCAGTTGGGGTCGGGGCTGGGGTCGCGGGCCCCACGCAGCCTCTGGTGAAATGCGGGCAGGACTCGGGGAGGAGAGCGGGCAACGTGGACGGCACGTCCTGGGCGCACGCAGCCTGCAGCCCGGATGGCACACCCTGGAGCAGTGCGCCCCCACCCAGCCACGCCCCCACCCACAGCGGTGCGCCCCTACCCAGCCGTGCGCCCCCGCCCAGCCACGCCCCCACCCACGGTGATGTGTCCCCACAGCGATGCGCCCCCCACCCAGCTGTGTGCACCCACCCAGTGGTCTCGGAGGGTGCCGCGTCACCTCCCGCCTCTGTAAACGCAGCGCTGGACTGAGGACAGTGGGCAGAGGCTCCTGAGACCTGCCCTGCATGGGGCGGAGGCTTGAGCGCTGTCTGACGTGACCCCCAGCCCTCTGCCATGAAAAGGGCCGCTGCGTTGACACTGGCCGTGCGCCTGCCCACCCCTTCCCGGTGCACCTGCTCCCCTCAGGCCTGGCCGTCCTCTGGGGTCAGGCGTGCTCGGTGCCTGGAAAGGGACCGGAGTGGCGAGGGCGGGAGACCAGGCTGTGGTTTCAGCCTCGGGGCAGGTCCGGGAGCCACAAGGCCGGTGCCAGGCCTTCCCTGCCTGTGATTCTGGCATCGCAGCTGCTGAGTGGCACCGAGCTCACCGGTGTCCCCAGGCTCCGTGCACAGAGCATCACGGCAAACACTTCCCGCGGACAGCGGTCCTCATATTCGCTGGATCAAGACCGCTGCCGGGCGTGTGTGCAGGTGCCCAGGAGAGAGTCAGCTAGGGAGGCGCCCTGGGAGGACCAGACCCAGGGGAGGAGGGGCTCAGGGCTGACCAGGCCAGGGCAGCTGCAGTGCAAGGTGGCAGGAGAGGAGAGGGGGCTCAGCAGGTCCCTGGAGGGCCGTGGCTGGGGTGCAAGGGTGGCCTTTGTCACCAGCCAGGATGTCAGGGGTGACAGGAGCAGACCTGGGCACAGACAGGGCAGGTGCGCAGGCTGCTGGTGGCACGCGCAAGGCTCGCTGACCGCTGGCTTTTTCAGGGACGTCTGAGGAAGCAGGTCCAGGAGCGGAGGGGGGAGGGACTATGGGCCAGGAGGCAGGTGTTAGGCCAGCCCCGGGAGCGGGCAGGTTTGGGCCAGGGAGCTGCACCGACCTGGGTGTGGCTTCAGCCTCCCGTCCCTCCTGGGTCTCTGGGTGTGTGTGTGTGTGGTGGGGGTTGTTTAGCCACGGAATCTGGCGAGACAGAGTCCACCTTGATGAGGAAGGGAGCGGAGCTGGGCCTGGGTAAAGGTGTCGGGCGGGGTGGCTGAGTCAGGGGAACAGGACAAAGGGCCGAAGTGGCTGAGTATCGTCCGTCACCGTTCAATTCCCGGTCAAGGCACACACCAGGTTTCAGTTCAGTTTCCGGTGCAGAAGGCAGCCCATGTTCCTCTCTCCCTCCCTCTCCCTAAAAAAACAATGAAAACAGGTTTTAAGACCAAATAAAAAGCCTCAGTCAGGGCTGCTCAAACCCCTCGGATGGAGACCTTTCCCCCAGAGCAGCGCTGAGCCGCTGCTGGTGTCCCCACCCGGACCCTGGCCCCTAGAGGCTGGAGGTGCTGTCACTCACAGCAGAGGCCCAGCTGGGGTCGGGTTCATGGGCAGCAGGTGCAGAGCGTAATAACCAGAAGGGGAAAAACAGAATTAGATCAACAGAGCAGCCTCATCTCCACGAGGAATTTAAGCCAGAGGAACCTGCAGACAAGGCAGCACAGGCCGTTCTCCCCTTGGAGGGATTCGGGTTCTTCAATACATTATATATATCTCTTTTAAATTGATTTTAGAGAGAGAGCAGGGTAGAGAGAGATAGAAACATCGATCAGCTGCCTCCTGCACGGCCCCTCCTGGGGATCGAGTCTGCAACCCTGGCACATGCCCTGACCAGGAATCGAACCTGTGACCTCTTGGTGCGTGGGATGATGCTCACCACTGAGCCACACAGGCCGGGCTAGATTCACATTCTTTTTTTAAAATAAATCTTTATTGTTCAGATTATTACAGATGTTCCTTTTTTTTTTAACCCCCATAGCTCCCCTCCACCTGGTTCCCCCTCCACCCCGTGCCCTTACCCCCACCACTGTCTCCATCCATAGATGTAAGATTTTTGTCCAGTCTCTTCCCATACCCCTCACACCCCCTTCCCCCTGAGAATTGTCAGTCCATTCCTTTCTATGCCCTTACTTCTATGCTATTCACCAGTTTATTCTGTTCATCAGATATTTGTATTGACTTAATTGTTATATTCACTGGTTGATAGATATGTATTTGTTGTCACTTTGTTCATAATTTTTATCTTTACCTTTTTTTTCTTCTTCCTCTTCTTAAAGAATGCCCTTCAACATTTCATATAATCCTGGTTTGGTGGTGATGAACTTACTTAGCTTTATCTTGTCTGTGAAGCTCTTTATCTGACCTTCAATTCTGAATGATAGCTTTGCTGGGTAAAGTGATCTTGGTTGTAGGTTCTTGCTATTCATCACTTTGAATATTTCTTGCCACTCCCTTCTGGCCTGCATGGTTTCTGTTGAGAAATCAGCTGACAGTCGTATGGGTTCCCCCTTGTAGGTAAATGACTGCTTTTCTCGCTGCTTTTAAGATTCTCTCCTTGTCTTTTGCTCTTGGCATTTTAATAATGATGTGTCTTGGTGTGGTCCTCCTTGGGTTCCTTTTGTTGGGGGTTCTCTGTGCTTCCTGGACTTGTAAGTCCATTTCTTTCACCAGGTAGGGGAAGTTTTCTGTCATTATTTCTTCAAATAGGCTTTCAATATCTTGCTCTATCTCTTCTTCTGGCACCCCTATAATTCTGATGTTGGTATGCTTGAACTTGTCTCAGAGGCTCCTTACACTATCTTCATATTTTTGGATTATTTTTTCTTTATGCTTTTTAGGATGAGTATTTTTTGCTTCTTCGTATTTCATATCTTTGACTTGATTCTTGCGCTCCTCTAGTCTGCTGCTGGATCTCTGTATATTATTCTTTATTTCAGTCAGTGTATGCTTAATTTCTGACTGGTCCTTTTCCATTTTTTTTGGTATTCTCATTTAGATCCTTGAAGGTCTCACTTAGTTCCTTGGAGGTTCATAGACGATTCTTGAGTAGCCTTATAACTGTGGTTTTGAACTCTATATCCAATAGTTTGCTTTCCTCCATTTCTGTCATTTGTGACCTGTTTCTTTGTCTCCACATTTTGGCTGCTTCCCTGCATTGATAGAGTGGCTTTCTGTGCTAGGTGTCCTATAGGGCCCAGTGATTCAGCCTCCCCAATCACCTGGGGTGGACATTCTTGGTGTACACCTTTGAGGGCTGGGTGCACAGTCTTGTTATAGTTAAGTCTTTTTTAAAAATATATTTTATTGATTTTGTACAAAGAGGAAGGGAAAAGGATAGAGAGTTAGAAACATCGATGAGAGAGAAACATCGATCAGCTGCCTCTTGCACACCCCAACTGGAGATGTGCCCGAAACCAAGGCACATGCCCTTAACTGGAATCGAACCTGGGACCCTTCAGTCCGCAGGCTGATGCTCTATCCACTGAGCCAACCCGGTTAGGGCGATAGTTAAGTCTTGATTGCTGTTGGTGTTACTGGGAGGAAATGACCTCCAGGCCTTTCTCCTCGTTGTTTGGGGTTTGGAACTTTCGGAGTTCTCTGTCCCAGCTGCAGTCTGTTAGGTTAGGCTGCAGGCAGACAGGCACACAGCTTGGGTGGGGTTGTAAATTGGGTAAGGTGGGGTCTCAGAATCACTGGGGCAGAGCAACCCGCAATGGCTCCCTCTCAGCCGTCTCTGTGGCTTCTCCAGGTTTTGGCATCTCCACGCCCTGGCATCTGCGCGCCCCCGAGTCCCCAAGTCTCAGAGCTCTGCGTCAGCGATCGCTGTGAACAGCTCTGCTAGGAAGCCACTCTCGTCTTCCGCCCCATTGTCAGACAGCCCGCAACGAGTTCAGTGTGACCCCGGAGCTTGTAATTCCCCTGCCAAGCCGCAGACCCAGGTGCAGCCGCTGCCGCTGCCACCACCATTTCGTGCTGCCACCACCGTTTTGCCCGTGTCTGTAACTTTCTGTTTTGGTGCCGAGAACTTCTACTCAGTCTCAATGCTCTCCTTCTCTTGCCTTCTAGTTGTAAAGCTTCCACTCCCTTGGTTCTGGAGGATGGCTGTTTAGCTTTATAGTTGTGTTTTTTAATGTGGTTGTGGGAGGCTGAGCAATTAGGTATATATATACCTTATGCCGCCATCTTCAGTCTCCACCTAGATTCACATTCTTGATGACAGATTCAACAACCAAAAGCCCCCCGTTTCCCAGTAGATTAGAACATGTAAACACGGACACACCCCTTCCAGGGAAAAGAGAAAAATGAAGTAAGAATTAAGAGTAGAGAGCGAGGCCATTCAGGCCTGCTGGGGTCATTGTGGGAAAGCGACTGCCTCTGTCTGTGGATGGCAGTGGGTTCAGGCCACAGATCGCGTGCAGCTCGCTGTGGTTTGCCGCCTGTGTGGGGTGAGACGTGGCACCCGGGGTCCGCCCGGCTCAGCAGTGCAGGGCTCACCACCCTGACGGGTCCTTCCTGCCGCCTCGGGAGTTTGTGTGCACATCCTTCCCATGAACAGTCACAACTGGAGACCTAGCAAGTGAACCAAGGAGATGTCCAGGGAGCTTTGGATTTGCAGCAGGCTGGTCAGGAGCAAGGTGGCCCCTGGACTTGCGGGACTGAGCCCCTAGCCTGTGGGATCTAATGGTTTCCTGGTCAACAGCGTCAGATCACGTTGAACTGTAGGGCACCAGCTGGCATCACAGAATTGCTCGGTGTGGGGGAGACCTGCATGCTGGAATGGGGTGCTGGCTTGTGGCCCACACAATGGAATGTCACTTCGCCTTAAGAGGAGGGGACATTGCCACCTGCCTGATGGACGTGAGGACGCTGTGCCGAGAGAATAAGCCAGACTCAGAGGGACAGACCCTGTGGGACCCACTCAGAGGAGGTCCTCAGAGTCAGATCCACAGACAGGAAGTAGGTGGTGGGGCCGGGGGTGGGAAGGGGAGGGGACTTAGTGTTTAGTGGGGACAGAGTTTCCGTTGGGAAAGTTCTGGAGATGGTGGTGGTTTGCAGCCTGGGGAGGGGACAGTGAGACTTGCTTCAACTTCCTGTCATAGAGTTAAACCATCCGGTAAAGACACACACGGGACTGGGGCCAGCCCCCCGGGAGGCACGCAGGCTGGGAAGATGGAGGCGCTCATCGAGGACGCCCCCCACATCCACCAGCATTGCTTTGGGGAGCAGGCGGGATGTGAGTGGCAGGGGCCCAGGACTGACTCACTTTCGTAGGCGGGAGGGTGCGTGTTTGGTTGTTCCCAGAACTGTCTGCACCTTCGTTTCTCTCCTTACTCGGATGCTCTCGCGTGTGGACCCTCCCCACCCCTAAGTGACTCTTGCGAGACCTCCATCTGCACAGGTTCTTGTGAAACGTGTGGCTTCTCATATCTGATCCCCCCTCATGTCTGTGTATTTTCCTTGTTGTTACTATTATTTTGTCAATTCTCACCAGAGGACGTCTTTCCCATTGATTCCCAGAGCGTGGGAGGGAGCGGGGAGAGCAGCACTGATGTGAGAGAGGCCGTCCGCTGGTTGCTTCCCACACACGCCCGACCGGGGCAGGCGTGAACCCCCAGCCCAGGTACCCAGGGACATGCCCGTGAGCGGGAATCAAGCCCTTGACCCTTTGGTGCCGGCCTTTGCTCTAACCACTGAGCCACAGGCCGTGCCGTGCCTGTGCATTTTAATTCATGGAGCGTGTGGGTGGTCTTTTCACGCAGCACCTTCCTCCGACAGCCTCAGCTCTAAGTGGACACTGTGCCTACTGCCGGGGCGCTCTCCCGTGGCGCCCACCTCAGCTCTCCCCAGCCCCGTGCCCACAGGGTAAACCCACGAAGGGTCCGGGGACACCCCTCAGGAAGAGGGCCGCGGGGGTGGGGGCGCCGACTATGCCAGCACAGCTCGGCGGGCCTGGGGCGTCAGCCGGTCCCACAGAGGAAAGGGGTTTCTGTCGCCTCCTCCCGAGGACCAGGTCTGAGCTCCTGGCCGGCGCTGCTGACCCTCGGACTCATCTGACTCATCTGCACATTCTCCGCGGGTGAGTCTCAGACTCCGGCCTCAGGCTCCTGCACACCCTGAGAGGTCACGGCCAGAGGACGTGGCATGCGGGGTCCCCTCCACGGGCACTGGCTGCAGCAGGAGGCCAGCAGAAGCCGCCCCGCCCCGGGGCAGGAGCAGTGAGCCCATTGCACAGGCCGCCTCGCAGCCCGTGGACCGCGGCCACGCAACACCAGGAAGAGGGGTGCAATGCCCTGGTCTCGGGACCTTCCTCAACGGGCCCACGGCCCTCGGGGGACAACGCAACAGCCCAGCAACTCTGAACTCACTTCCGACCCCGAGGGGCCCATTTCCTGAACAAAAGAATGTCCCCAGTCAGCCAGTCCTGCTCAAGCCTCCAAAGACCTGCCTCACCCGCCTTGCCGTCCCCTCACGCCCCACTGAGGCCCTCAAGGGGGGAGCCCACGCAGCTTTATCAACAATCACCGTGGCAATTCGGAGAGCCAGCATTCAGCATGCAAAGAGCATATTTTCTATGAAAAGAAATTATTATTTTTAAAATATGCTTTTATTCGTTTCAGAGAGGAAGAGAGAGGGAGAGAGAGAGAAACATCAGTGACAAGAGAGAATCATCAATCAGCTGCCTCCTGCACACCCCACACTGGACATGGAGCCTGCAACCCGGGACTGGGACTCGAACGTGACCTCCTGGTTCATAGGTTGACGCTCAGCCAGGCAGACGGCAAGTTTTTAAGAAGAAAAAAGGGGAAGCTCCCCCCAGACAGCCAGGGCTGCCCTCTGGCCTCTAGGCTAGCAGGAGTGGGCGTGGGGCCAAGGCCACCGTGGGGGCGGGAGGCGAGGCATTGGAACCACACTGGTGGGGGGGGGGCGCCACAAGGACAGGCCTGTCCCCAGACAGGCGGGCCTTGTTCCTGCAGCAGTTGCTGAGCACAGCTGGCACAGAGTTGCGGGCACTGGACGGGTAGCTCCACCCTCACCCTGTGGGACCCTCCTCTGCTGGGTCCCCCATCTGCAGCCCCACCCCCTGGGTGGTGCCACCAGACCCTCTGCCCGCACAGTCTGCAGTGGAGGCCGGAGGTGAGTGGTTAGGAACTTGAAACAGGCCCAGCTGCACCTGAACCCGGGAAGCAGGTGTAGGTTCTGGGGCTCAAAAGAGATCAGCACCACAGCCCAGACCATGCTGGCGACGGGGAGCCCTGCTGGGGGGGGGGCACCCCTGGGCCAGCAGAGCCCCCTTCAGAGCAGTGGAGCTGGGAAGGGGCTCCCACTCTGAGGGAGGGGCTCAGCCTAGTAGGGCGGGGGGGGGGGTGGCCTGTTGGGTACCTCCCGAGTGGTTCCGGACGGGTGGGTCCGTGGGTTCCAGAGGGAGGGACGTTGCCCCAAGCCTCCCCCTCTCCTCTGGGGGCATCTCCCTGTCCACAGCGTCCTGCCCAGGCTCGGAGGCCAGAACTTCTTTTTAAAAAATATATTCTTATTGATTTCAGAGAGGAAGGGAGAAAGAGAGAGAAACATCCATGACGAGAGGAATCATGGATCAGCCGCCTCCTGCATGGGGATCGAGCCCAAACCCGGGCATGTGCCCTGACCGGAATTGAACCCGGACCTTCTGTTCGCAGGCAGATGCTCCTTTCACTGAGCCAACCAGCCAGGGTGAGGCCAGAGCTCCTCATCTGGCCTGGAGGGGTCCTTCCTTTCCGGGGGGGATGGGCTGTGATGGTCAAGCTTCAGTGGCCCCAATGACCAGACACCTCCAGCCCCTGGACGAGCCCGTGCAGACTGGCCTGGTGTGGCCTGTCCCAGCCACGGGGAGCTTTCCAGACCTGGGGCTGGCCCTGTCCTGATGGCCCAGCAGCCGGCGTCAGCGCTGCCAGGCCCAGCCTGCTCTCTGCGTCCGAGCTCCCCGCTGTCACCTGCCCAGCAGGCAGAGCCCCCTCTGCAGACCCTGACCCAGGGCTGCTCCACTGGCTTCTTCAGACCCACGCAGGCCAGGACGCCCCCCAAGCAGACGGGTGCTAGGGCGCCCCTGGCCGCGCTGCAGCACGCAGAGTCGCCAGCAGAGGGCGTGGTGGCCTTCTCCCTCTGGGTGCAGAGCGCAGCCCTCTGCCAGCGCAGAGCCCTCCCGCTCCTGCCCCACCTTCAGCCCTTCCCCTTCCCTCACCGCACCCTCAGCTCAGCTTCCTTGGTCCTCTGACTCACGCCCCGCGCTCCCCACCCACCTGAACTCTGGCAACCCCACCTCTCCCACTGGTCTGGGTGACAGTCTTTGGGCCTTCTGGGCAGGGGCCCTCTCAGCCTCTCACCTCCCAGGCACATCCCCAGGGCCCCTCTTGGATATTGTGAAGGGGAGGGGCTCCCACCCAGGGTCAGGGTGAGCGGCCTGGTTTGGGGCCTCCACTGCCCACCTGGCCACAGCCTGCCCCTGCCCGCTGGCTCTTAGAAAGGGGCAACTTCACGCACCCTGACCCACAGCGACCCCCCACCTCCAGGAGACAGACGCGGGGCCACTGGGAGAAAGCTGGTTTAATGTCAGGGGCTCGGAGTGTGCTCCGCAGAGCCCAGTGCTCCAGGCCTCCAGGCCCCTGTACAGCACACAGGGCGAGGCTGGCCGGAGACTGGCTGGGGAAGTTCCTTTCTTGGTCTCTGCTTCAGGGACGGGGCGGGGGTGTGGGCAGTGGGGGTGTGGGCAGTGGGGGCGGGGTGGGATGTCCAAGGCTGATGCTTGGATGAGTCCAGTCCACACCTGCTTCTTGAAAAGGTGCAGGGAGTACAGCAACCCCCTCCTGGCCACTCGGGGAGCAGAGCACAGGGTGGACGCTGTGGGCACGATCTGGGGCCAGCAGGGTGGCTGGGGGCTGAGTGCTGCTGCCTCCTGGCCCACAGCCAGCTGGGGTGCGGGGGTGCGGGGGGTACCAGTGAGCAGTCATAGGAGTGGGACAGGGGCAGAGTCCCTGTCTCAGGGACCCCTTGTGGGTGGAGGAGGCCAGAGGCAAGGGGGTTTATGTGCCTCAGGGAGAGGTGTGGCGAGAGCTGGGAGGGGCTGGCACCTCCAGGCAGCAAGTTTGGCTGAGGTGGGCCTTGGGCAGGCGGTGAGTGTGGCCGGGCGTTGCTGAGCCCAAGGACAGGCCATGGGCAGGAGGCAGGTGAGCTGGCGCCCCCCGCCCCCCGCCAGGTGCAGGCCCCGCTAGCAGCGCACGCCATGTCCATGGTACAACATACAGACACATACAAAAATAATACTCCACGCGCGGGGTGGGTGCCCGCAGCGGGCGCTCCCAGCCAGGCCTAGCTGTCATCCTCCAGCCTCTTCTGGTTCTTGGAGTGAAACTTGCTCATGAGTTCCTCCAGCTCCGACCCTCCTTGCTGCTTCTAGGCAGGCAGGGGGCAGCCTCAGCCTCGGACCGCAGGTCAGGCCCGCCCAGGGGCCCCGGAGCAGGCGGGGGAGGGGGCGGCGGGGCGGGGCGCGGCTCACCTCCAGGACCGCCTTCTGCACGGTGAGCTGGCTGTACACGCGGATGCCCTCCTCCCCGCACACCTTCTTCAGCTCGTCCTTGTTCAGCGAGAAGAGCTGGGGGCCCGTCAGGACGCCCAGGTTGTCCACGATCCTGCAGGACGGGCGGGGACAGGGGCAGGGCGGAGTGAAGGCGGGCCCTGGCCGCGCGTGGCGGCCTCGCCCACCCCGCACCCGGCCACCTGCCCGCCGCCCGCCCACCTGGCGCTGAAGGCCTTGGCTTCCAGCCACGCGCGGACCTCGGCGGGGCCCGACTCGTAGGTGAGCGGCTGGCGCACGGGCTGGCTGCGCTCCACGCGGAAGTGCCTCTGCGGCTGCGCCTTGATGTGGCTGATCTTCTTGACCAGCTCGTCGTTGACCTCGTCCATGTGGTGGATGAGCTCTGCGGGGCCAGCGGGTCAGGCCGCCCTCGCCCCCGGGCTCCCCTCCCGCCCCGGGGCGCTCTGCCCCCCGCCCCACCCCCTCACCGTCTTTGTTTCCAGCGAAGCTTGAGGGTAGCTTGTGGGTGGGGCTGGCAGGACCCCAGTACTTCAGACCAGCCTGGGAGGGGGGGCAGGGACGGAGCCCATCCGTCACTCATCTCCCTCCAGCAGGAACCCGCCCCTTCCCTCCCAGGACGCGTCCAGGCCCCCAACTGTCCTGGGGCCAGCCCTGGGAGCCCCTGCAGCGAGGACTCCAGGCGTAGGGGCGTCCCTCTCTGAGGCCCAGGCACCTGCCCCCCTCTCCCCGACCCCCTCCCCGAGCCGCTCAACCCCATCACCATCACCTCCTGGGGGGCGCCGGCTTCCTCCGCCCGGATCTCGTCCAGGATGTTGCGGGGCACGTAGCCAGCCTGGCCACTGCGGCTGCGGAGCTTCCACCACTGGTGACCATCCTCCAGCACCTGCGGGCGCCCCGCCACTGTCACCCACTGTCACCCAGTCACCGACCAGCAGCCCCGCCCCGCCCTCCGGCCACGGGCAGTGGAGTGTGGGGACCCCTGGGTGAGCCCTGTGCAGATGGTCCAGAGAAGCCCTCGCATCTCCCCTGAGCCCCCCAAGTGCTGCGGGGACAGTCACACCTTCTTCAGGTGCCGGGTCCCGGCCCCCCCTCTCCCCCCGCTGTGCGCTGAGCGAGGCGCCCAGCCTGGCTGCGGATATAGATCACTCTCCGCTCGCTCCACTTTCCTCCCGGGCGGGTGACCCAGATTTAGGGTTGGCACCAAACCCAGATGGTGCCCAGAGGGGCTCCAGAGGTGGGCATGGATGACAAGGCCCTGCTGGGCCGGAGGTTCTCCCAGTGGCACAGGGAGCGCCCACCCTCTGTCCTGAACCCAGCACAGGTGCCCTGTGCCACTCCGAGGCCTCCAAGTGGGGGGGGTCCCTCATCCAGTGTCTGCTTGGACCCAGGCTGGAGCCCAGGGGTAGGAGGGGTAGGACCCTGGGGGAAGGGTGGCAGCCAAGCTGGTCCCAGGGTCATGAATCTGCCCGCCCCCCGCCAGCCCCACGCACCTCCAGGACCTCGTCCCTGAGCACCGACAGCTCGTTGGCGTTCCGGGCTGTGAAGTCGTAGAGAACCTTGACGTACTTGGCCATGGC
>PVJC01046614.1:0-13239 GCA_004026665.1 Murina feae
TCACCTCGCAGCGTCTATAATGAAACAATTGTTACTTTTACTGGTTAGGCCGGAGCTGCTCTTTCCTTCAGCTCCGGAGGATTCTATGATTGTTACATTGTTTCAAAACTGCTAGAGGCAGTTTAATCGGAGCTGAGCTGAGTGGGTGCAGCTTCACTTTCGCTCCTGCCGCAATGGAAAGGGCTGTTTACTCAGGTCCGTGAGTGGCGGCCGCCATGTTGGCTGGGCTAATTTGCATACAGCCGCTCTGATTGGTTGGTGGGCGTGGCTTACCCTGTCTCAGAGAAATGGTTAATTTTAATATTTCGCTTTTATAGAGTAGATGATGTTGAATAAAACAATGTTATTCAAGGACCTTCTGTATCTCAAACGAGGTGGCGAAAAAAAACAGAAATTGTCTCACCATTCTGGAGATTAGAAGTCCAAAATCAAATTAAGTGCAAGTTGTTTCCTTCTGGGGTCTGTGAGGAAGAATGTGTTCCATGCCCCCCTTCTAGTTTCTGGTGGTTTGAAAGCAATCTTTCATGCCCCTTGGCTTGTAGGTGCATCACTCACATGTCTGCCTTCATCTTCAGACGGCATTCTCCCTACGTTCTGGCTCTGTGTCCAAATTTTTCTTTTTTATAGAGATAATCATATTTTGGGGGGAACCCTAATGAACTAATTTAACTAATTTTAACTTGATGAATGTTCTAATTATCAAATGAGGTTACTTTCCTACATACTGGGATGAGGACTTCAATATATATTTTGAGAAGAGTGGCATAATTCAACCCGTGACACTAGGGTAGAATTGTTTTGAAAGGAGAGAAGCAACTCCAGTAGAAAGAAGGGAGAAGCATACCAACTAGAAGAATCAGGTTGCTTAAGCCACCAGAAGATGGGCCACGTGGAAACTTTTAGGTGCTCGGTGGAGCATGCATCTCGTGTATAAGGGCATGGCAATATTGAAGATCTTGGATTTGGGAGATTCTCCAGAAACGTATAAAGGACAGAAAGCACCAGCATTTGGACATTTGCTACAGAAGGGACAACAACCTCAATTTACAAAAGCCTTTTCTTCGCGCACCTAAACTGACCCTGAAGGAGCTCAAAACTAGTGTAGGACATAGACAAGTAAAAGGTGGAGGAACTAAGACAAAATAGATCATACCCACTTCCTTTCAACCATATTTGTGGGTGACTCAGGCCTATCCTGGGAAAGAAGATGTTTTAAAGTGATTCAAAGGTTTCTAGTTCAACATGTAAAGGGTTTGGAACTTGAAAGTCAGTCCACTCCCATCCTAACAACAAGAAAAAGCTATATAAACAGAAAGTCAACAACTCTTCTTAGATCTGTCAGAGAATTGTCACAGAGCAAACTGCTGTCTCCCCAAACTGTAGAGACAGACAGGTGGACAAGAGAAGCACAGCTTACTGGGAGCAGAAGCCAGCAGTGGGAGCCAGTATGGGTAGGAACACTTTAAATTGTAATTAATGAATTGTTGGGCTGTATTGAGAGTTAAAAACTCCAAGTAATCACAGTTGTGTGGGGGAAGGTGGAGAGTGGCACCCACACTTTGGTGAGTTTTGCCTCTACGAGCTCTGCCAGGTTCTTACAATGGAGTTAGCAAAATCTTCTGGCAGTGGGAGAGGAAAAGTGATCTTTATGAAATATTTTCAGTGCTCTCTGTTTTCCATAACATAAGGGAAACCAATTCACCAGAGCCTACCCAACTGGGGATTTACCAACTAGAAAATGGATACACGCAACATCAGCCTTTATTAGCCTTCCAAGTAAAGTAAAAGCAGACAACATTCATGAATAGAAGGGTACTGTAAACAGAGCAGTGAAAACACTAAGAAAGAATCCAAAGGAAACATTAGAAATCAAAAATACGGTAACAGAAATGAAAAGCATAAGTGATTGAACACAGACAAGAGAAGAATCGAGGTTGAGGATAGTCAACAGAAGCTTCCAAAACTTAAATGCAAAGAGAAGAAAAGAATAAAGGAGATGCCATAGACTATCCAACAACAGTGGGAAAATTCAATAAGGTGTAATATATGCTTAATGGGAATAACAGAAGGATAAGGAAGAAGAAAAGAACAAAGGGACTATTTGAAATAGCAATGACTGAGAATGTTTCCAAACTTAATGACCCACAAACCCACAGATCCAGGAAACTCAGAATTTCAAAAATGATAAATACTAAAACAAAATAAGCAAAAAGAAACTGTAATTGGGCATATATATTCAAAGAGCAGAAAGTCAAGGATAGAGAAAATCTTGAAAGAAGCCAAAGGTCAAACAAAAAATAAAACAAAAAAAAACAGCCTTGCCTAGAAGGATAAAGGATAAGAATTACATTGGACTCCTTTTAGGAAACCATACAAGAAGAGAGTAGAATGAAATATTTAAAATGTTGGCAAGAACCACCAACCTAGAATTCTGTATACAGTGAAATTATAGTAGAGTAGAGAAGAAATAATAACTCTCCACAAAAAAAAAAAAAAAAAAAAATTGAGGGAAATTGTTACTAGTAGACCAGCTGGTGAAATAAAATCTTTTCTTTTCCTTAATTTTATTGGTCCAACAGATAACACTGTCTAAACTAATATCAACATTGTTTTCTGTGATGATAGCTAATGGAAAAGTAAAATGAATGGCAGCAATGTTATGAGGGACAGGAGGGAGGAATTGGAAGTAATCTGTGTTTTTACTACCCATGAAATGGTATTATTTAAAAGTAGACTTAAATAAGTTGTAAATATATTTTGCAAACTCTAGAGCAAACACTTTTAATAGTTTTTTAAAAGTCTAATTAATATGCTAAGAGAGGAGATAAGCTAAAATCATATACAATATTCAATTAAAATCAGAGAAGGGAGGAAAAACTGGAAGACAAAGAAAAGAAAGAAAGAAAAAGGAAAATGTATAGAAAATATTTGAAATGATTTAGATCATATTGGACTTTTAAATAAGATAAAATTTGAGACATTCCAAAATATCCTAATATGACCAGAAAAGCCATAAAGCCAGGGATAGAGGAAGAGATCTGACAAAGCAGGTTTGAATTATAGTTAGTAGAAGAAAAATTGGGTTTTCTGCTTGTTACCCATATCCCCACCAAGTGCATATTCAATATGCCTTTTTTTAGAGGCATAGTTATAAGTAAATACCAATAAATTAGAGAAACTTCAATGTTTAATACATTATGTCAAGTAATTTCATAAAATTATATTATCAAGATTGTTATGGTATTTCCTCTTTGGAATATTAGGACTGTGCAATTTTTCAATCCCTGTTGGTACTTTTCCTCTCTTATATTCTCTTCTCTTTTATATCTCAAATGTGAGCTTCTCTGTTCCTGGTTTTCCACAATTATTCCTGTGAGCACAAACTCTACTCTTACTCTTCTTTGTTCTAATACTTTTGTACACTGATGTCTCTATTGTTGGCAATCTGATTATTCCCATATATCTTCAGAAACATACTCCATCTCCCAGTATTTACTGAAACCTGATATATTGTATGCTAAATATAGTTAATGCATTTTTAAGATGCATTCCCACATCCTTATAAGGAGCCTTCTCTCTCTCTCTCTCTCTCTCTCTCTCTCTCTCTCTCTCTCGTTTCTCTTACACACTCATTCTACATTGCTTTGATAAATCTTAGCAGTGAGGGTACAACTATGTGATTAGTCCTGTTTAAGATCTAGCTAATCTCTGAATGGAGAGGTGGTCTTGAAGACTCCCCCAACACAAATATACATTCTCAAATAAAATGCAAGCAATTGAGACTGATTCCAAGATACCTCACTGTCAGAATCACCAGATCAGGTTTTAAAGAGCTATTATAACTATGGTCAATGACATAAAGGAAAGGACACTCATACAGAATGAAAATCCAGGAAATTTCAGCAAACATAAAAACTATGCTAAAGAACCAAATGGAAATTATATTATTAAAAAAAATAGAATATCTGAAAAATTTAAAATTTACTGGATGGGCAGAATGGAGATTGTGAAGAGAAAATCAGTGAACTTGGAGAAAGATAAATACAAAAATATCATAAATATGCACAATAGAGTAAAGCTGCTTAGAACCAATAATAAAGAGAAAATCTTAAAAGCAGCCAGAATAAAATATCATGCTAATATAGGGGAACAATGATCCAGATGTTCTATTGTTTCCTCATCAGAAACCAGGGGCTGGGAAAGAGAGGATCATCTTTAAAGTGCTAAAAGAAAAAGTCCGTCAATACAGAATTTTGTATCTAGTGAAATATCCTTCAAGAATAGTGAAATAAACATTTTCATGTAAAAGAGAAATAACAGAATCCATCACTGCACTACAAGAAAAGTTAATGGAAATGCAGTAAAGGCAGATGTAAATTTAGATCTTTGGGGAGAAGGAACATTGGAAATAGAAAATACCTCAGTAAATATAAAAGTTTACTTTTCCTCTTAATTTCATTAAAAATATATAACTATTTGAAACAAAAATTATCTCCTTTTTTGATGCTATTTTTTTCCAAAGTTGATCACGGTATTTTTTTCTTTCTTTCTGTTAGTTGTGTAGGTGTGGCTATAATTTCTAATCTGGAGGAAAGAATGAGGCTCTGAGTCAGTAGATAGAGTTTTTCAATGGTAACAGTTCCCCGAAGAATATAGGGGTGGAAAACATAGGTAAGTTAAAGTCTCCTAAAGTTACCAAAATAAGGGTTTTATTTTTGTGGAGGAGGATTTCCCTGTTGGTCTTTCCCCTCACCCCCTGGCCAATTTTATACCTTTTTTAGAGGCACAGTGTAACATCAAGCTTTGCTATGTGATATTTTTTCTCCCACAACATGTATTTGTTAAGAATTGACTGCTTGATCAGAAAACCCAAATAACAGCAGTTTAAACAAGATGGAAGTTTATTTCTCATACACATAAATGCAGGACGCCAGGATTACTTTTATGGCTCCACAATTATTCATGACCCAGCTTTCTACCTTTTGTGGTTCTGGTAAGCACAGTATGTGTCATCTACATCTAACCGTTATACCCACATTCCCGCCAGAAGGAAGAGGGAAAATGTCCTTTAAGAATTTTCCAGCCCTCGCTGGTTTGGCTCAGTTGATAGAGCATTGGCCCGCAGACTGGACACATTCCAGTCAAGGACACAGACCTCTGTTGCAGGCTTGATTCCTGGCTCTGGTCAGGGTGCATGCGGGAGGCAAACGATGTGTCTCTCTCACATCCATGTTTTTCTCCCTTTGTCTCTCCTCCTCCCTTCCTCTCTCTCTATAAATCAATGGGAAAATATCCTCCAGTGAGGATTAACAACAAAACAAAACAACAAAGAATTTCCCAGAATTTGTTCACACCATTTTTGTTTACATCTAGTTGGTCAGTATTTAGACCAATACCTACCGTGCTACTAAATCCTGGGAAATTTGATCTTGCTTTTAGATGACCTTGATCTAAGAAACAAAAGGGAAAATGGATCTTTGCTTTAGGCTTCCATACATATTATTTCCGGGAAGACACTTTCCAAGCAGATTGCTCACTTTCTTCAGGGAGCCATTCTCAGGATGTTAGCCCGGGGCGAGATTCTAGCCACAGTGCGTCTGTTTCTGTTCAGCTGGCCATCTCGAACCAGAAGCTTCTCTCCATGGAAAAAGTGCTGGGGAATTTCTTTAGGGACTTTATAAGAAAAGGTATGTACTGTCTAAATAACCTTCTTCACCTTTATATTTGTTTTGTATTTGGGGTGTGCTGGAGTAAAACTCATCTGAAGAAAGCATAAGTCTGTGGAAGTTTGAAAGCTATTATCAGTACCCTCCGCAGATAGCATAGCTCACCACTGGGCAACTGTAACAGCAGATCTGGCCTCTTCCCTCTGCAGTTATAGGCCCTCTGTGGTCCCCAGGAAGCAATTCAACTGAAATGAGCCACCCACTCCATCCCTGTTGTTATGCTTACCAATCCAGGGACAGCACCAATACCTGCAGGAAGGAAAAGTCTTGGGCCTTCCTTTTTTATTTGGCTTCAAGATAACCAATTCAGCTTGTAGATTTTATTGCATGAAGTGAAGTGTCTTGAGCCTGTGTACTTCTTACTCACGCCAGAGCTTACCAGGTTAGATGCAAAGACAATGTACAGCACAGTGCTATTTAGATATAATTTTATTTTCTCTAACTGATCTCCTGTTCTATAGCTCTCATTTCTGCTAAGGTAGATTTTTGTTTTAATCCTTAATTTTACTCGTTAAGACCAACTTTCTTTTACAGTGTACAAATGGTTTCCTGCTAAATGTTTACTCATCCCAATAACTAAACTTTCTATTAGGAATACATCCTGTCAGACAATTGGCCCCATTTCTAACATTTTCTTCTCAAGAGTGTATTGTGTATAGGGGAAACTCATGTATCTTCATGGAGGTGGTGCAGGAGGCCTCTCTGTTCCTGTGTTGTCCTCTGGGTAACTGTTGGGACTCCTTTGTGGTGAAATTTCTCCTAATTACTGGGAATCCTATTATAGGGCACATAGAGGTGTGGACTGCTCTTTCTTTTGGTCATTGTCCTGTACTCATCACTATTGTTCAACAACACTTGCCTGCAGTTTTGCAGTTCCTTCAAACTAATCTCTATGCCAGTACCATAATGTTTTGATTACAGTAGCTTTGTAAGTAGTCTGAAATCAGAGAGTGTAATGCCTCCAGCTTTGCTCTTCTTATTGTTTTTGGCTATGCAGAATCTTTGTGGTTACATATAAATTTTAGGTTTGCTTTTTCTATTTCTGTGACAAAAGGGATAGGATTTTGATAGGGATTTTGTTGAATCTTTAGATTGCATTGGGAAGAAAAGACATTTTAATAATATTAATTTTTCTACTCCATGAGCACAGACTATCTTTTCTTTGTGTCTTCTTTAATTTTTTTCATTAATGTCATAGTTTTTAGTGTGCAGATCTTTCACCTTCTTGGTTAAATTTTTTTTCCTAGGTACTTTATTCTTTTGTTGCAATTGCAAATGTAATTGTTTTCTTAGTATCTCTTTTTGATAGTTCATTATTAGTGTATGGAAACACAACAGATTTTTGTGCATTGATTTTTGTATACTGCAACTTTACTGAAATTTTTAAAGCTGACATTTTTTCGTAGCATCTTTTAGAGTTTTCCCATACATAGTATTATGTCATCTACAAATAGTGGCAGTTTTACTTCTTCCTTTCCAATTTGGATGCTTTTTTCCCCCCTTGCAATTACTCTGGCTAAGACTTCTAAAATTCTGTTGAATAAAAGTGGCAGGAGTATGCATGCTTGTCTTGCTCCTGATCTAGAGGGAAAGCTTTAAGCTTTTCACCATTGAGTCTGATGTGAGCTGTGGGCTCATCACATATGGCTTTTATTATGTCAATTTATGTTTACTCTGCACCTTTTGTTGAGTTTTTATCATAAGATGTTGAATTTCATCAAGTGCTTTCTCTGCATCTATTGAAACAATCATGTTATTTTTATCCTTCATTTTGTTAAGGTGATGTATCTGCAGTTGTTGAACCATCCATATATTCCTGGAATAAATCCCACTTGTTAGTGATATGTGAGTCTTTAAACGCATTATTGAATTTGGTTTGTTCAGATTTTTTTGAAGAATTTTGCATAAATGTTCATCAGGGATATTAGCGTGTAATATTCTTTTCATGTGGCATCCTTATCTGGTTTTGATATCAGGGTAATACTGACCCCATAAACTGAATTTGGAAGTATTCCCTCCTCTTCTACTTTTTTGGAAGAGATAGAAAAGCATTGACATTAATTTTTTGAATGTTTGGTAGAATTAACCAGTGAAACCATCTGATCCTGGACTTTTGTTTGTTGAGAAGTTTTTGATTACTATTCAGTCTCCTTACTGGTAATCAGTCTATTCAGATTTTCTATTTCTTCCTGAGTCAGTCTTGGCAGTTTCTATGTTCCTAGAAATTTATCCATTTTTTATAGGTTATCCAATTTGCTGTCATGTAATTGTTCATAGTAATTGTTTAAAGGAAAGAAAGAAGGTGGCACCCATCAGCCTGTGTCCCTGAGAGGACTCAAGCATACCCCTAGATCTGCAGTAGGTTAGATGCCTGCCCCTCAGGCGAGGACTTTAAGATTACCACTGAGCCTCTCCTAGAAAGTATGGGTGATATTGACTGCTTCTGTGCCTGACCCTGAGGAGAATGAGTGTGGAATGCTGAACCCTTTCGAAGTCATCTTTCAGATCACTACAGCCTAGTAGGCATCTTGGACAAGAGCGCTGTTGGTTTTCAAAGCTACATATTTTGGGGGCTCATCACTGAGGTGCAGATCTTAAAAGTTGGGATGCCCAATGTGGGCAAAGGAGGTTGTCTGTGGGAGCACACTGATCACCAGGGGGTAGCTCCTGCATTGAGTGTCTGACCCCTGGTGGTCAATGTGCATCATAACAACCAGTTGTTTGGTCACTTAGGCTTTTATACATATAGGTGGTTATAAAGTTGATTGTGCAAGGAGACTCTCCCTCCTTTGCTGATCTTAAGAAAGCCAAAAGCCATATTGGGAAAACTCACATGAAAGGACACTGAGGCCCCAAGTCTTAAAGCCTGCTAAGTAAGGAATGTTATCAATAACTATGTGAGCTTAAAGGGGGATCCTTCCCCAATTGAGCCTTAGATGAGACCACTACCAGCTGACATTTCCATTGCAATCTTGTGAGATCCCAAGCAAAGATCCAAGCTTAATGATGTCCAGACACTTGACACACAGAGACTATGAGATAATGAATGTATGTTGTTTTAAGCTGCCAAATGTGGTAACATTGTTTTGCAGCAATAAGTAACCAGCACAGATTTTTACTCATGCAAGTAATTATTACAATATTTTGTGGGGGCAAAGGTTTTACAATGTTTTGGATTCTTTAAATTCTGGAGAAACAAAAGTGTACTGCTTTTCTGATGGTGCTGTTGAAAATATATCTCTAAGGCAAGGCAGAGAGTTGTTTGTTGTTGTTTTTTTTTTATCATTATGTGACTATGCTGGTCTCAGTTCCTATGAAAACCTAAGAGCTTTCAGGCATCATGTTAGGAATGTTTATTTGTGGAGATTCCACCTACAGCAGTGTTTCTTGTTCAGTTGGGTAAAAACATAACATAAAATCTTAATCTTAAGTATGTAGTTCAGTAGTGTTGTTTATTCACATTGTTGTGAAACAGATCTCCAGAACTTTTTCATCTTGTAAAAATGAGAAAGTCTACCTATACCCATTACACTACTGTTTTTCCATTACCATAGCCCCAAGTAACCACCATTTTACTTTGTTTCTATAAATTTGATTACTTTATATGTCATATGAGTGGAATCGTATACTATTTGTTTTTGTTTTTTTGTGACCATCTTATTTCACTTAATGTCTTCAAAATTCTCTCATGTAACATATGACAGGATTTTGTTCTTTTTAATATAGCTTTTTAATACTTTTGTTATGAAATATTTCAAGTATAACAAAAAGCATAAAAGATATTAAAGATTTCTTTCTAGTAAGATACACTAATGATAAATGACCTGAAGTTCTCTATGGCTCACAATTTTATGAAATGGAATTAATAGGACATTTTGAGTAAGCTTGTATTGGTAGACAAAATAGTTTTTTCTATTTCCTGTTCGGTAGTTCTAAAACAGTATTAAATGTAAAATATCTGAAACATACATTTCCATCTACATTTTATTAAAAATTAATTCATACATTTACACATAGTAATTGCTAAACCAATAATAAAATAGATACCTCTTTATAATTACAAAAATACAGTTAAGAAGAATAGTGAGGGAGATAATATTTTATAGGGAGATAATATTTTTGTAGTAAGCATATGGTGAGTTACAAAGTATTTATTTCTGTTGTTAACACATACAAATGCAAAATTATTGTGAGAAAGGAAACTGTTTTGAAATACCACTTCTTATCATACTTTAAGAAATGTATCAAGTATGAAGTCAAAATGATCTGATAAATTGGTAACTTGTCATTTAACATTTCCAATTATAAATTTTACTAGGGGCCCGGTGCACAAAAATTTGTGCACTGGAGGGTTGGGAGTGGGGGTCCCTCAGCCCGGCTTGTGCCCTCGGTGAGGGGCTGAGAGCCATTAGTGCAGGCCTGGACGTTTCCCACTGCAGGGCCCACGATTGCACATGCCTGGTGGGCCCACACCACTGAGGGGACACACCTGGCGCAGAGTTGGGTGGCAAGCCAGGGGCGGACGCTGGTGCAGAATCCCTCGGTGGGGCCCTGCTGCTGGGCAGTGAACTGGCTTCGGATTCTCTGCACTGTGCAGCAGACACCCCTGCACGCCCTGTGGAGGCCCCTGGGGGGCAGATGAAGGTAGCGGACCCTGGACGGGTGTTCCTGGACACCCTGCGGAGGCCCCCAGGGCAGAGCCAGGCAGTGGACCCAGGACAGGCGTTCCTGGATGTCCCGCAGAGGCCCCCGGGGGGCAAAGCCAGGCAGCAGACCCAGGACGGCTGCTGCTGCACACCCTGCAGAGGCCCCGTGCTCCTGCATGCCCCGGGGAGGCCCCCAGAGTGTGGAGCCAGGCAGCAGACCCAGGACGGCGGCTGCTGCACACCCTGCAGAGGTCCCGTGCTCCTGCATGCCTGGGGAGGCCCCCAGGGGGTGGAGCCAGGCAGTGGACCCGGGACAGGCGCTCCTGGATACTCCTCGGAGGCTCCCAGGGTTGGAGCTAGGCAGCAGACCCAGGACAGCTGCTCCTGGATGCCCCGAGGAGGCCCCAGGCCAGACCCCGCCTCCCACTGAGCTGACACACCTGGCACAGCTATGCCGGCGGCCGTAGAGGCTCCCAGTGCAGAGCCGCCCTGCCAGCCTCCATCTTGGCTGGGTTAATTTGCACACAGCCGCTCTGATTGGCTGGTGGGCGTGGCTGTGAGCAGAGGCTCAGCCAGCCTAGGCAGGCAGTTGCAACAGTTTGCTCTAGTTCCATGGCTGTTGCTCTAGTTCCATGGCTGTTGGCCTCCATCTTGGCTGGGTTAATTTGCATACAGCCGCTCTGATTGGCTGGTGGTAATGCTCAAATTTGCATGTTTCTCTTTTATTATATTAGATTGCCTTTATGACTACAGTAATTTCACTGAGCAAGTATAGAAGAAAATTCAACTGCCAGCTCTTTTCTCTTTTCTATTTTCCTCTCCTTCCAACTCATCCCATTCTCCTCTTACTACACATCTTTGAAAAGGGTTTCATAGAGAAATGCCTACATATATTTTGTAAAAATTACAGAAATGTAAGAACATCAGAAAACATGATATTCAGTGTCATATGGCCTAAAATAGTTTGTAATATAAAGCTTCTCCCAGATGGCCTGTAGATTGCTCAATAGTCTAAATGTCTTCATTCAATAGCAGTCATTCAAACAACTGTGTTTATTAACCATCAAGTAGACGAATGACTTTGTAGTAGGTATTTGGGGAGACTATTGCATAAAAGGAGACTTCATGTTATACTGTAAGGCCTTTAAAGTTTTTAGAATCTAATATCAGGCACTGATAGGAAGGTTATGGTGCATATAACTTTACTTGGCATATAGGGTGCTAGAACACGTTCTGTTTCCTTAGTGTGTGTAATGTAATGGGAATAAAAGAAGTAACGGAAATCATAGATAAGGAACTGTAGAGTGAAGATGGCTGGAGTCAGTGTTCAATATAATTTTATGAGAAAGATAGTTTCTGGTTGGGAAAAATGGCAAGCATGTGGCTGGAGCCAAGAAGATGGCTGGCAGTTGCCTGAACATGGATGGAGCCATTGGGTATTGGATCTGAAAGCATGTGATTGGCACTGATATTTAAAAAGCCACTATATGCAGAGATGTGAATAAAGCTGTACTTCAGGAGAGTGCTTATTGTGGCTATGAATAAGATAAACTGGCCGAGGAAGAGGCTATGGGAAAGAAGTCTGGTAAGACCTGGATTTGGAATAAAACTACAAAATTAGATTGAAATTTTCAGATGACTCTCAGGGGCCCATGCGACTCCATTCAACTTAACATCCCAATGTTGTATTTAAAAATCTTTAGGGGGAGGATTTTCAAACGTTTTGTCTGTTGTCATAGATATTTCAAGACTGAAAGAAGAAAAATAATTCAAAGGGAACACGAGATGGCAGCAATTATTATCATCTAAAGAGAAAGACTGAGGAAAGAAAAACATTTGAAATTATTTTTAAAATAAAAAATGTGGAGCAGTTTATTCTTTATGTGCTATATTCCTTTTCAGTTCTGAGATTAGTCAGTCCCTGGTTTCATGCTTCACAGCACATCTGAGGTTCATCTTGACTGTAGTAAAAATCCTACTCCATTATATGTGATTATTTCCTAAAATAAAGCTGTTGCTGTTTTCTGCAGATTACTCCTCCTCCTTGGTATTTGAGGCAGAAGAGTTTTGGATGTTGCAAATTCGTTTTAAATGTTCCAACATTACTTTTTCTTCTTCTTCTAGTTTTTCATCCTTTCTCATTTCCCACCTAAAAGAAAAATCACATCTTAGTATTTTTGTGATGTCCAAACTACAATCAACACTCAATTATCGAAGACTTAAAAATGTTCATTCACTGGTTTATTGAGGCGCCTGTTTCTCCTTGTTTATTCTTTTACCGACTGCCTCTTGGGCAACACAATTAATTCATTGGCACTGATTAGCAGAGTGAGCCAGGAGAATGAGAGAGGAAAATAGTCAAACCAGCTCTGCTCCAGGGTACAGTTTTAAAGCATTGTTTTAAATGAGGTTCCTGTATTTATAGAATGTATATGGCTTGCCAGGATATAAATGCCTATAAATAAAATCTAGAATTAGACAGTAAGAAGAAAATATGTTTCCCACACTGATCAACCTATCAATGGATTGCAAAATGTTAAGAACATGGAACTAAGTATGTATATAGTTTTGCAAAGTAAATGTTATCATAATAACTCAAATACAGTTAACCCTTCCTTCCCCTCCTTCCTCTCTCATATATGAAGGCCCAGGACTGGCCAGAGCATACTTATCTAAACTAATAAAAGCGAAATATTAAAATTAACCGTTTCTCCGAGACAGGGTAAGCCACGCCCACCAGCCAATCAGAGCGGCTGTATGCAAATTAGCCCAGCCAACATGGCGGCCGCCACTCCCGGACCTGAGGAAACAGCCCTTTCCATTGCGGCAGCAGCGAAAGTGAAGCTTCGCCCCTCAGCTCAGCTCTG
>PVJC01046615.1:0-13237 GCA_004026665.1 Murina feae
CTCCCTGGTCACTCCCGTCCTCTGGGTCCCCAGAAGGGATGGGAACCCTCCTCCTAAATCACTCTGGTGGGGACAAGCCTGCTCTGATGCCTTCAGGGTTCTGATGTTTCCTTCCTGTGCATATAGCCCTTGTTAGACTCTCGAAGCCACCTGGCTCTGTCGGTTTTATGAGCATTTGTGGACTAATCTGGCCTATTGGGTCTCTGATGGGCCAGAACCACCCAGTACCATCCCTAAATGGACTCACCGTGGACACAGCTGGGACCACCTACTCCTCGGAGTGAGTGCCAGCCCCATCGTCTCATTTCTGCCTTCCAGAGCCCAGTGAGCTGGTCCAGAAAAGACAGATCTCTCCAGGCTGGGGAGATGGAGTCAGGCGGCGGAGGAAGGACCACGCCTCCTGGGTGAGTGGGGAGGAGGGATGGCTTCACACACAGGCATGCACTCCAGGTCAGTGTCCAGAGTTTCTCACAGGCCCTTCCCCACCCACCTGGCCCCAATCCTCTTTGTCCCAAGCCTGATCATTCCCCTGGAACCCGCATTAACCTGGGTGCCCAGCTGATAGGGTCCTGATCTCTCTCGGCTGGGGTGGGACATGTTGGGGGCGGGACACAGAGTTGCTTGTACAGGCGAGTGTGATACACAAATAAAGGCAGCCGCAGTGGCCTGAACATGCACTGTGCCGGGTGCTAGTATTTCATTGAGTCCCCCAACTAGGAAGCAGGTGCCAATATTGTCCCCACCTCACAGGTGCAGAAACTGAGGCACAGAGACTTGTCCTTGGGTGCACAGGTAGGAAGGGATGAAACTGGGATTTGAATCTGGACCATTTGGCTCCAGAGCCCAGCTGTTAGCCACTGCACCATCTCTCTCACCCAAGCCCATGGACACAGATGTCCTCATAGCGTGAGATTCATCCCAAATGGTCGCGTATGGCGTCGAGGATTTACCCCACTCACTCACACACACTTTAAGCACATTCATACCCAGGCATGCATGTCCCTGTTTAAGCGCTTACCTAGAAAGCCTGTAGCACCCCAGCCATTCAAGTTCACATGTGTGCAAGGACACACATTGTCACATAAGCACACTTTCATATGAACAAGTATTTATTGAGCATCTACTACGTGGCAGGCACGTAACAGTGGAGAAACAGAGCTTCTACCCTCCCAGCGTGTGCCATCTAGCAGGGGCACATGCGTGTATAGACATGTATGTATGGCATTTAAATCAGACAGACATGCCCCGTTACAGGGTGCTTACTGCGTGTCAGATGCAGAGCTGGACTCGCCCGTGCGCCCGTGCACAAGTTCAGCCCACTTGTGAGTATACCCCTCCGTCCCTCTCTGCAGGAGCTCAGGACACAGCCTGGGTCATGGCAGGGTGGGTGGGGTGCAGGGGAGAGACGTTGGTTTGTTTTCAGCACCCTCCGTAAATCCCCTGGAGACCAGACCATGATCCAAGTGACAAAAGCCACAGAACTAGTACATTTTCAGACATGTGCACAACCCACGTGTGCTCATGTGTGTTCTCATGTGTGTCCACGCTCCTCCAGACCTGGCAGAGCCGCAGCGCCATCAGGAACCTCTGCCCTGAAGTCCTTCTGTCCCCCCATCTTGCACACCGGGGAGCAGTGGGCCAGGGACACCTGGCTTCCAGGAGGCTGCGCCCTCAGGGAGGAAAGGCTGCAATGACTCAGCTTCCAGGCAGTTGTGTGAGTTCTGCAAAGGCTCCCTTCCTCAAAGAGGCTCCTCTTTACTGAAAGCTCAGGCTGCCGTGGTTTCCCTGCATCCACACGGGGAAAGCTCAGACTCTCAAAATATTTACCAAGAGCTGTCGTCAGTCAATCGACAGGCATTTACTGACAGCTGCAGCTTTCACACCCGACGGGGCACGGTGCAGGGAAAGAGGAGGAGGGATGCGCACAGGCCTTGCCCTGCAGAAGGAGCCGTGGTTCGCGGGCGGGCGGGCGGGGATGTGAAGGTAGTGGAGAGTGGTCCGGCCACAAGGGGCCGCGTGCACAGAGCCTGGCAGTGGGGAAGCATTCCTGTGGCCCCCCAAGCACGCGGGCAGTGTGCTGCAAAGCCGACAATCAAAAACAAAAGGCTGACGTGTGGGGTCTGCTGCTTTCTGCAGGGTGCATACTCCCCCGGGCCCGAGTCCAAGCCGCCAAGGCGATGTCACAGGACGCAGAGTGGAAAAGAGACGTGTGGGACTGGCTCTCTCTCAGGAGCTGCTGCGAGTCGGCCTCAGCACCCCGCCGGTCCTCGTCCCTCTCTCCCCAGGGACACGTGGAGAATGGAGGCAGAGCCTTGGCACCCAGGGCAGGGCAAGGGCCCCAGGGATGCGATCAAAACCGCTGGTTCCTTCTTCAATGCGAGTTCTGGTTTGTCCTTTCATGAACCCAGCACCCACCCTGTGCTGAGGTGGCATCTGAGCTGAAATGTGATGGCGGGAGGCAGTGAGTAAGGAAAGGAGTTACTTCCAAGCAGAGGAACTAGCGTGTGCAGTGGCTTGGTGACCTCGTGGACTTCTTGGTTAACCCAGCAAAAGCATCCTGTTTAGCAGACTTCTTAAATGAGCCAGCACCGTCTAAGTGCTGTACACGTCTTCGCTGATTTAATCCTCAGATGACCCTATGAGGTATTTACTATCTTTAACAAGTATTTTTTTAAATATATTTTATTGATTTTCTACAGAGAGGAAGGGAGAGGGATAGAGAATTAGAAACATCAATGAGAGAGAAACATCCATCAGCTGCCTCCTGCAGTGGATATGCCCACAACCAAGCTACATGCCCTTGACCGAAATCGAACCTAGGACCTCTCAGGCCACAGGCCGACGCTCTATCCACTGAGCCAAATCGGTTAGGGCAATCTTTAACCCCATTGCACAGATGGAGAAGTTAAGTCAATGTGCCCAAGCCCGCTGGTTCGCTTCGCCTGCCCATTACACTACCTTTATGCATCCGCAGTGGGTGAGGCTTGGGGAAATTTTAGGGGGTATCCAGACACGGCAACCAAGTGTAAGTTTAGTTTGGGGTTTAATTAAATGTCAGAGTGTGGGAAGTGATGGGTTCAGCTGAAGCATGCTCCCCACCCCTTTTGCACACCAACAAGGTGAGAGTGCTATCCAGTGTACAAGTGTTTACCAAAGATGTTGGTCAGCCAGTCGACAAACAGGGACTGGCACCTTTGTGCCTTGGCCCTTATTCACTTTTTGCTCAGTGGTTTTTGTTTGTTTGTTTATTTGTTTTAATATATTTTATTGATTTTTTACAGAAAGGAAGGGAGAGAGATAGAGAGTTAGAAACATTGATGAGAGAGAAACATCGATCAGCTGCCTCCTGCACACCTCCTACTGGGGATGTGCCCGCAACCAAGGTACATGCCCTTGACTAAAATTGAACCTGGGATTTCTCAGTCCGCAGACTGACGCTCTATCCACTGCTCAGTGTCTTTTGTTATTTTGTTTTTTCACTGAACACTTCGTCTGGGCCAGGCTGGGAGAAGAAATAGATTATAGGTCCTCCCCTCGCAGAGTCTAGCAGGAAAGACACACAAGTAGTGAGTTGATATATGTTCAAATTAGTGCATTATCAGAAACAAAAACCAAAATTAGATATTACAATAAGTGCTAATAAAGGGACATGCACAGAGAGGGAGCAATCCTGTCCTGTGTCGGGGGAAGGTCCACAGTGAAATGCCTGCTGCAAATGGGTCTTGATGATGATGTTTCACTGGTGGTTACCAGGGAACAGGGGGTGGGGGTAAGAGTTGGGGTCACTGCTAACCGATGAAGGGTCTTCTTGTGAAGGATGGTGCTGGGTGATAATAGAAACAGATAATGGTGATGGGTGTACAACATTTGGAATATACTAAAACCCACTAAATTGCATATTTCTAATGATTAAAATGGAAATTTTTATGTCATACAAATTCTATCTCCATTAAAAAAAAAAAAAGATATTTCAACCAGGAACCTTGTGGTTGCAAGTGACAAACTAGCTTTTTGTAATGGGTTTCCTGGCTCAAAAAAAAATGTTTTAAGTTCAAGAATATAGTTTCGGGCATGGATGAATGAAGGTGCACAAACGATTCTTTTCAGACCGGAAGGCTCCGCCCCTGCGCTCTGCTTGCCTCTGCATCGGTTTCCTCTCAAGCAGTCAGTCTGACTGAGACTCAGCGGTGGGGAAAGGCTCTGAGAAGCTCAGGTGTATGATGTACCAGCGTCGAAGCACGGAGGGAGAACTGACCTTTTCCCAGGGGTCCCCATGATCATTCCATGAAAGGCTCTTATTGGTCAGTTTTGATCACATGCCTGTCCCTAAATCTACAATATAAATGCAGGAGAGGGGTAATATTCCAAGCCTAAGTCATGTGCCCTATTGAAAATCGGGGAGTGAGTTAAGTTCCACAAAAACAACTTGAGCTGAAAGTAGGAAGACCAGGTGCTATTATTATAAGAAGAAGGAGTGGATGGTGGATAGGCATAACCAGAGTTCCTCTGCTGACAACGGAGGTGCCTGATGGAGAAGTGGGGAGGGTATGCTTAGTGTAGGGAAGGGCATGAGTAAAGGCTTGAGGTTTACAAATGTGTAGGGTAGTCTGGCTACAGTGGCCAGGTCATGGTGTCCAGGGGAGACTGGTCATGATGACTAGGGGAGACAGGTCATGGTGTCTAGGAGAAACTGGTCATGGTGTCTAGGGGAGACTGATCATAGTGCCTAGGAGAGACAGGTCATAGTGTCTAGGGGAGACTGGTCTTAGTGTCTAGGAGAGACAGGTCATACTGTCTAGGGGAGACTGATCATAGAGTCTAGGGGAGACAGGTCATAGTGTCTAGGGGAGACTGATCATAGTGCCCAGGAGAGACAGGTTTTAGTGTCTAGGACAGACAGGTCATAGTGTCTAGGGGAGAGAGGTCATAGTGTCTAGGAGAGACTGGTCTTAGTGTCTAGGGGAGACTGGTCTTAGTGTCTAGGGGAGATTGGTCATAGTGTCTGGGGGAGACAGGTCATGATATCTGGAGAATGGCCAGGTCATGGCATCTAAGGGTAACCAGGAACCATTCTGACGCCGATTTTGATTTGTGTACATGTGCATTTGTGTGTGTGTTTGTGTGTTAGCTCAGTTCTGACACTATCTATCTGGAGATAGGGTCAGATCCCCCAGGTTGAGGGTTCAGTCTTACAAGTCTCCTCCCCTACATTTCAGGCACCAGTTGCAAGTCCAATGGCAATCCAGGCTGTCATCTGTGCTTCTGACAACCGGCAATAGATGGAAGCTTCCAACAACCCCCTCTGGAGGTTAAATTAGTTAGCTGGAGCAGCTCACAAACTCAGAGCACATTCATTTCCTCGCTCTCTGGCTAATTATGAAAGGACATCACTCAGGAGCAGCCTGAGGGAGCCATGCACAGGACACACTGTGGGCAGAGACTCAGAGCTCCCAGGCCCTCACCAGACTTGCCAGTCTCCCAGCTTCCCCACCTGTTCACCACCCTGAAGTCTCCCAACCCTGTAGTCTGGGTTTGTGTGGAAGCTCTGTTACACGGGCATGGCTGATTTAATCATTGGCATTAAGTCAATCTTCAGCCCCGCTCCCCTCCCCGGAGTTTGAGGGGTAAAATGGACTGTTTCCCTCTAATCACATGCTTGGTTCCCTCGGCAACCAGCCCTCATCCCTAGGTGACTTAGGGGCTTCCCAAAGGTCACCTCGTTAAAATAGCAAAAGACACTGAAGGTTCTCATCACTTAGGAAATTCCAAGAGTTTTAGGAGCTCTGCCCCAGCAACAGGGGCAAAGACCAAATATACGTTTCTTTTTTTCTTAAGAGGGGAGGCAGGGGACAGCCATGTGAGAGAGAAACATCAATTGGTTGCCTCCCATACATACCCCGACCAGGGTGGGGATTAAACCTGCCACCCAGGAATGTGCCCTTGAGTGGGAATCGATCCCTTAACCCTTCAGTGCACAGGCTAATGCTCTAATCACTGAGCTACACCAGCCAGGGCCAGATACCACAATATCACACCAGGTCATGGGGTCTAGGAGAGCATAGGTCATGTGTCCAGGAGTGACAGGGCACAGTGCCTCGGAGTGACAGGTCACAGTGACTTGGGTCCTGGTGCCTAGGGAACCTCGGTCATGGATTCTAGGGGTGAGAGTGTAATCACAGAATCCACTCAAAAGGGCTCTATCATTCTTAACAAAATACTGGGTTGCTTTTCAGAGATGACTGACCAAAACGACAAGTCACTCAGTGGAAGTATGCACAGAGGAGAGAACTTTGACCTCCAGCTGCACACGGAACCAAAGTCTCTTTCTCTCTCACACACACACAAACACACACACAAACACACACACACACACTGTACCAAAGGACTAGTAGGACATGACCAGAACCCTTTCAGAAGCGAAGAGTCCATTTTCCAGGCAGATCCAGCACTGACACCCCTTTACCATAAATGGCCAAGTGTCCAGGCCCTCCGATTAGGACTTGCCCACTAGCCCTGCTGGTGTGGCTCAGCGTTTGAGGGTTGGCCCATGAACCAGAAGGTCATGGTTCAGATTCCCTGTCAGGGCACATGCCCAGGTTGTGGGCTCAATCCCTAGTAGGGGGCGGGCAGGAGGCAGCCGATCAAAGTTTTTCTGCCATCAATGTTTCTATCTCTCTATCCCTCTCCCTTCCGCTCTCTAAAATCAATAAAAATATTTTTTTTAAATAGTAAAACTTGCTCTACCAGCTTGCATGCCCTCACCAGACCTGCCAGTCTCCCAGCTGCTCCACCTGGGACACAGATGGATGTAGGAGTCAAGTATTTTATCATAAACTTCCACATACCTGTTCCCCCAGCCCCTGAAACACCCTTAACCTAGTCCAGCAAGATGAACTTGAGGATTAGGTCTCTCATCTTCTTGATTGGGGCCTTCTTGATCAATAAGCCTTCCCTTACTTCAAACTGACATTTTTTCAATGTTTTCATTGCTTTGAGAGAGAGAGGAAGGGAAGCGAGAGAGAAACATTGATGTGAGAGAGTAACATCAATCAGTTGCCTCCTAAATGCACCCCGACCGGGGATCAAACTGGCAACCTGGCCATGTGCCCTGACCAGGAATCAACCAGCAACCTGTCGGTGCATGGGACAATGCCCAACCCACGGAGCCGCACCAGCCAAAGCCAAACTGCCATTTTTAAGTTCTGGCCTTTCGAAGACTCGGGCACACGGACTCTGGGTCAGTAACAACAGATCCTGGTGTGTAGGGGTGACAGGTCACGGTGACTAGAGGTCATGGTGTCAGGGAATGATATTGGCTGAAGAATGAGGAGGGAGGGAGCCTGGAGCCAGGAAGCAAAGGGGTGTGAACTCTGGTCTGTAGACGGGTGTCTCCCAAGCTTGCGTCCCTCGTGGGCACTGCCACAGTCATGTCTTCCACATTTACATTTTCCCCGTCATTATTGCCTTCAACCTTTCTTCCTACTGACTTACTTGTTTCATTTAAATACCTGTATTTTAAAAAGAAACACTGCCATCTCCACGAATGGACACCCAGTACTCATCCTGAGTAGAAGGGAACTGTAAAACAGCCCAACAAAACCAAAAGCGAGCTATTAACTTCTAGCTCCATGGGGTGTGGCCTGGGAAGGCTAGTCAGAAGGAGAGAAAGAGAATTGAAAAAGGAATCACTTTCTCGGTTTAACGCCTTAGACACTACACCCATACGCCACCCAAAGTCACCTTAGGGAGCCCAGGGGTATGTCCCTCACCTGGGCTACCCCAGGGGCCCGCGTCCCACGCTTGGTTAACCAGGAGGCTGTGTGAGCTGGAAAGTACGCGATGGGGAAATAGCTCTGGTCCTGGTGGGGGCGATGTTGAGGAGAGAGACGCCATTGGCAGAATTCTTGGTGATGAGATGAGGAGGCTGACTTATGCAAATGGAGTTGCTGGAGGGAAGGAGTCCTAGGGACAGACTCCAGGCACCTGACTCTCCTTGGGGCGGGGGAGGAGGTGGGCAGGCTGGAAGATGCCTGCTCTGCAGCTTTTAACAAGTGAGACCAGGGCCTCGAGGAGGAGGTGTGGGAGGACGTGGAGGGCTCATTTCTGGGTGTACTGGGGCTGAGATGTGGGCCATCCATGTGGAGATCCATTGATTCGCTCAGAAAGTATTTATTGAGCACCTACTGGGTGCCACACACTGTTCTAAGGCCCTGGGATACAGCACTGAGCCAACTAACCAAGGCGTCTACCTGCTAGTGGAGGGTGGGGGAGTGAGGGGAGAGACCTGTTAGGAAAGAAAGGACTTAATAAAATACACACCGTCTCATCACACTGGACATGATGTGCACGGGCAGGACATGAAGTGTCTGCGTGGGAGATGTGGACACAGATGGATACATGAGTCTGAGTTCAGGCCACAGATCTGGGCTGGCAGATCTATTTAGAAAACACCATTCATTCATTCAACAAGTGATTATTGACCACACTCTATGTGCCAGCTGCTGTGCTGGGAGCTGGGTGACACAGTCCTGTCCCGTGAAACTCCAATAGTTTCAGTAAAGGTTGCAGTTAACCTTATGGAAACAGATGAGATTGCCCATGGAGTGTGTGTGTGCGTGTGCGTGTGTGTGTGGCCCAAGATGAGCCCTAAGGCCACTGATGTTTAAGGGGAGGTCAAGGAGGAGAGACCCTATTATGAGTTTGAGCAAGAGCAAGCAGCCAGCAGCAGCAGAATGAGGGGCAGAGGTTAAGGACGAGGGGGAGGTCGTGTTGCAGGAAGAGAGGACTGAAGCAGACCTGCCTGCACTGGCGGTGGTGGCAGTGAGAGCAGTTTCGTGGCAGAAGTGACGGCAGCTTCTGCACAGAGGGCTGAGGAGTGGGTGTGCAGGGAGGAAGTGGGCACAGGGAGAGAGCTTTCGAGAACTGTCTGGGCAGAGAGAGAAGGAGCGGGAGGGAGAGGGAGAAGGAAGTGTGGTGGAGGGGACCTTTGTTGTTTGCAGATGAAAGGACTTGAGAGATGACCCCAGTGATGGGGAGAAGCCTGCAGAAGGAAGAAGCCGAAACACAGGGGGTGAGGGTGCTTGGGGTCCAGAGGGCGTGGCAGGTGAACTTCGTGGAGAAGGATGACCCTATGGCAGTAATGGCTATAGAGTCTGAGGAGCTCAGTGCAACATGAAAATGCAGGCCTTTTTGTTCCAAAGGTACTGAGAATACAAGATGGTGGCTCCTGTTGCCCTATCAGGAGTGGGCAGCAGGTTTCACTTGCCGACTTGGCTGAACTGTGGCCTCTGGCCACCCAGCAGACACCTCGCGGCAGGATGGCACCCGCCGCCGTGCAGCTCAGGAGGTGAGCAGTGACGTCCACCTCCCTGTGCCTGAGCCTGGACGCCCTCCCGGTCGAAGGCAGTGTGGCTGCTGGACAGGGGTGAGCAGGGGGAGGCTGACTGGTGTCCAGAGTGCCAGGGGGTGGAAGAGCAGGTGCCCAAGAACCTGTCCAGGGAAGCAGGCGGGTGGTGGAGGTGGGTCCATGTGGGAGCCAAGACTGCGAATCCTTGCTGCGTGCTCCGTGTCCGACTGGACTTTCCTTCCAAGCACAGACGCACGGGCAAAATCAGTAAGAATTTCACGTCAGGTGCCTGGGAGTCTCAGTGTCCACCCGCCGCTGGGCTGCCCTGCTGCATTGGGGCCGCCCATGAAGCCGTGAGCCCCACGTTCACTCGAAGGGACAGTGGGTGCCGAGGAGGTAGGACTGGCGGACATTTGACAGAACCCTCTGGAACTGGTGGCTGAGGGCCCATCGTGAGGTAGCGGGAGAGGGTATAGGGACAAGGCTCGAGGAAGAGCAGGCTGGAGTGTCTAGAACCCAAAGTCAGGTGCACGGAGGAACGCTTCCCATTGCTGCAGTAACGGATCGCTGTGGGTTCAGTGGCCTGAAACATGAAGATGTATTCCCCTACAACTCCAGGGGTAAGAGGTCGGAACTTGGCCTCGCGGAGCTAAACATCAAGGTGTCCCCAGCACCGCATTTCTTCTGGAGACTCGAAGACAGAACCTGTCCCCTGGCTTTTCCAGCTTCTAAGGCTCGTGCTTGCCTCCCATCTTCCCAGTCTCTCTCTCTCTCTCTCTGATGCAAACTCTCCTACATCCCTCTTTCTTATAAGCACCCTTGTGATTACACTGGGCCCATCCAGGTAGCCTCTCCAGCTCAGCCAGTTAGCAATCTTTTTTTTTTTTAATATTTTATTGGTTTTTTTTACAAAGAGGAAGGGAGAGGGATAGAGAGTTAGAAACATCAATGAGAGAGAAACATCGATCATCTGCCTCCTGCACACCCCCTACTGGGGATGTGCCCACAACCAAGGTACATGCCCTTGACCAGAATCGAACCTGGGACCCCTCAATCCGCAGACCGACACTCTATCCACTGAGCCAAACTGGTTAGGGCGCCAGTTCGCAATCTTGATGCTACCTGTTCACAGCTTCCGGGGGTTAGGACGGGTGTATCTCTGGAGGCCCAAGATCCCACCAGCCGTGATCTGTAAGGTTGCTTTATGGCTGCAGAAGAACCACCACAGCGATTTCAACAAAACAAAACAAAACAATAAGGCAGGTTCATGGTTTATTTAAGAATCCGAAGATTGGTTTGATCACGTGATGAAGCGGTCCGGAAAGCAGGCTCTTTTCTTCTCCCCCTGGGCCAGGCTCAGAGCGCTGTCTCCGTCCCCAGACTCTTCCCCTCACAGTCACAAGGCCGCTGCCAAAGCACCAGGCATCACCGCCTCAGCAGAAGGAAGTGTGCGGAGGGGCCTTCTCGTGCTGCTCTCTTCGCTTAAAAAAGAGAACTGTCTGCTTGCCCTGTGGTCAACATGGTAGAGAGGCAGGACAGACAGACCAGATATGCTGACCCGCTCAAGCTGCGTTTGCCAGCTGCGAATCAGGAAATGCCAGTTCCTGGAGGGGGTGGGGTGCCAGTGGCCAGACTCAGAGACCGGTCTCCTACTCAAAGATGGGTCTGTGGCCAGGGCTAGGGGTCAGCATGTGCCTGGGCCAATCTACAGCCACAGTCACAAACAAGTCCACTGTGTGGGTCAAGGAGCAGCCTATGGCTCGAGTCAGAGGCCATTCTGTGGCTGGAGTCAGGTGTCAGCCTGCAGCCGGGATCAGAAGTTTGGCTTAAGTCTCTCTCCCTCTCTCTCTGGACCTCTCTTATCTCATTCTCCTCGGGAAAGACCTGTGGGGAGCTCGGCCACCTGTCTAGAAGGAGGACAGCAGTGTCCGGGCAAGATCCCCTGAGGTGGCGTATGGAAGAACCCGAGGGGTGAGAGGGAAACGGCGAGGGAGTGCATATAATGCATGTGGCCACGTGGTGAGAAACGCAGGACATAAACCTCTGTGCACACAGTCAGTGGCTCTGCACGCCGATGACATCTGGAAGTCACGTGGACAGACGCCAACAGGAGTTGGTGGGACGACGCGGTCGGGACCATTTGTCTGGGGTTTCCATTGCTCCAGTCTGTCCTTGCTGCAAGGAAGTAACGTGAACTGTAGAATGTCGTTATTCCCTTTATGTCTATGCCCGCCCGTCCACAACACCCACAGACCAACTCAGTATGGTGAGCGAATGCCAGCGAACACTTGGACAGGGGCTATTGTGAGCCTTACGTGTGTTAACAGGTTTAATTCTGACAGTGTCGGCACTGCTGTTATTCCTGTTTCACAGATGAGGAAGCAAACGCAGAGGGGTTATATGACTGCCCCCCTCCACCCCCCTCCTACACACACACAGCCCCGGTCCTTGGACCATGGCGAGCTCCCGATGCATGTCAACTAAGCCCTTTCACCAGGTGCTGGAGGGGGTGGGGGATCTCCCAGGACTCGTTTTCCGGGCTTGGCACCGCCCTGGGACTGGCTGGACCTGGACCTGGAGTTACCGGAACCGCTGGGGCCAGAGTGGGCCACGAGGGGGGAAGCAGGAACCAAGGAGCTGGCCTCCAGCCAGGCCAGCCGAGCCCGCCTCTGTCTGCTGGCCTGCTGCCTACAGATGTGGAGGGCAAGGGGGGGGGGGTTGAGGAAGCCTGGCACCGTCCTGCTGGCACCGTCCTGCTGCTGTCGGGTGCCTCAGGCCAGTTAACCACAAGAGCACAGGCACCGGCTGGCCTTCTCCCTTCGTGACATCTGTCCTCACCCACCACTGCGGCTGCAGGGGGCTTCTCCTGTCTGCGTGTGAAGGAGAGAAACGGAGGCCAGAGCGGTCACATGGTCACACCGCTCCACGGGCAAAGGCAGGTTCACACGGAGGCAGGATTGGGCAGAGCTCGCTTCTCTGAGTCTCAGTGTCTGTTCTCCTCTGAAACGGGGGTGTGAGACCATGGGGGAGGGTGGGGAGGAGTCAGGGTGCCTCGCTGCTGTGAGGAGCCGGTGAGGTCATGCCTCCCCTGCAGCTCAAAAAACCCTGGATGTCTTTTTAAGTTAATAACGTTTGTAGGAAAGTAATATCAGAAAATGTGTTCAACAGGATGCACACCGAGATAGATCCGGCTTCAGAACAGTCCCTTGTGACGCCCACAAGCCACCGGGTGCTGGGCGGGGGGCGGGAGTTCCGGGGCCTTTCACTTTCCTATTTATACCGGCAGGTTTTCTCTGAATCGGAGCAGGCGGGCACGTGCCACTGTAATAACCGGAAGAAAAGCAACAAGTAGGTTCTTTGTTTAAAAAAAAAAGAAAGAACGAAAAAGAAAAGCAGATGCATCCACCAGCTAGGAAAAACCTTGTAACATTAAGTGTGTAGAGTGAAGGCACGGGGACCCCGAAAGCAAGGCTCTGGGAGCCCCTGGGGTCAGCTAAGGCCTTGCTCAGGGCCCACCCGCCCGCCCGCCCTACACCACCAAGCCCAGCCCCCGGGGCCACGCCAACTCCAGTCCCGCCTCCAGGGGGCGCTCGGGCCACACCCACTGCCTGCTTCCAGCTCCACGGGGGTGGGAGTTGGGGGAGTGAGCTGGGCGCACCCCATCCTCCGCACCCCCACGCACTCTCCCACCTCCCGTGACCCCTGAGTCCCATCTGGAGCAGCCGGCTGTCCCGCTTCTCTCTCCCTCCCTCTCTGGGTCTGCACCGCCCCTCCAGGCTGAGACTAGTGAGCTGTACGCGGACAAGGGACCTGCTCGCCCTGCTCTGTCCAGTGCTGGCCCATCAGCCACAGTGGCTCTTTCCGCTGACCGGCGAATACGCTAGATTTGAA
>PVJC01046616.1:0-13214 GCA_004026665.1 Murina feae
GCGCGCGCCTCCGTACCTCTGTACTTTGCTTCCGCTGCTGCTCTGAGTCTCAGACTCTTCTCTGGTTGTAGGATTTTCACTCAGCCAGCCGTCCTGTGGGTGCGAGTGGTGTCCGTTGGTTCTTTTCGTGGTTTTTCTGAAATAGTTGTTCACAGCTGCATATACGGTGTTTACCCTATGCCGCCATCTTGTTTCTCCTTAATATATTTTTTTGATTTTTCACAGAGAGGAAGGGAGAGGGATAGAGAGTCAGAAACATCAATGAGAGAGAAACATCGACCAGCTGCCTCCTGCACACCTCCCACTGGGGATATGCCCACAACCCAGGTACATGCCCTTGTCCGGACTCGAACCCGGGACCCTTCAGTCCACAGGCTGACGCTCTATCCACTGAGCCAAACCGGTTATGGCATCGGGTGAGATTTTTAAAAATGATGTTGAAAAACAAACAAAAAAATAATTTTAAAAAAGGAAGAAAAATAGTCTGGGAAGAGACCCATGAGTCTGCATCTCCAACAAGCACTTAGAATCTGGGAGGCCATAAATCAGGCTATTTGAAAGGTTTTGCCTTAAGAGTAGGAATTTTTACTTTTCAATTTTTAAAAATTTTGTATTGTATGAGTATTATTATTTTTATTTTTAAAATATATTTTTTATTGATGTCAGATGAAAGAAAGAGGTTGATTTAAGAGGAAGGGAGAGGGAGAGATAGAAACATCCATGATGAGAGAGAATCATTGTTGGCTGCCTCCTGCATAGTATTTGTAAACAGGCACGCACCACTTTTTATACTATTAAAATGTATGTTTGACCCCTGCCCCGATACCAGACTCCTTACCACAGCCCATTGCGGCCTGACAGCTACTGGACTCCAGACCAGCAGCCCACAGCCCGCAGCTGAGGCCTGGGCCCCACGGAAGCAGAGCTGGAAGGCGTCCTGTAAAAGTGCGTCCTTCCTGATGTCAGCCTTGAGATAAAGCTGGCTTATCTCCTGGGTACAAAATCACCTGAGCGTCTGGACACAATGTCTGTGGCATCCCCAAGCAAAGGGATGTCTAGGAGACCAGCACTCAACAGAGCAGGTTGTGGCTTCCCAGGGCAGCGGCTGGAAGGAAGGACAAAACTAATCCCCGGCAACTAGTGGCTCCTCAAACAAAAGAGGAGCTGGATTTGTTTTCTTTGGTGTTTGTGAGCTGCTTGCTCTCACCTGGGGAGTCTGTTTCCTCTCCTCGGGCAGTGGCCCATGGGGGTTCTGGGTTCCATAGGTGGTACATGAAGAGCAAGATGGCTAGGACTGAACTTTGTAGTAAGAATACTGGCAACTGACACTAAAGCTATGATTGCCCTGCCTCTACTCTTGTCACACTCAGTCTGTGTTCAATGCTGCAGCCTTAGTTAACTTGTTAATACGTGAATCAGATCACGTCACACTGTTGCTTCCAGTGGCTTCCTATCTCACTCAGAATAAAGTCCAAACTACTTGCAATGGCTCCTGAGGCCCTACCCAGTCAGTTCTCACTCACCCCTTTGACATTATCAAATATTAGTCCCAGCCTTGATTACCCCTTTATGACTGCTCTGGCCGCTTGCTCTCTTTCAAACTAACCAAACATTTCATGCCTCTGGGCATCTGTACTTGCCCTTCCCTCAACTTGGAATGCTTTTCCCTCAGATACCTGCCTGACTTTAACCCCCACCAATTTCAGTTTTTCCGTTCAAATAATCCCTTCTTGCTGAGGCCTTCTCTTGCCACCGTGTCTAAAACTGCAACCTTCAATACACCCTCTCTGCTTTACTTTTCTTCTCAGCACTTACTACCACCTAACCCATTAGATATTTCACTTATTTGGGGATAACCTTTGGTCCCATTAGACTGAACTCGCCAACCATGCAGGCATATATTTGTTTTCCTGTGCCCATCTGGAAACAGAATAGGCACAAAAATATCTGTTGACCAACTGTGACTAGAACAGGATGACCCTGCTCAGCTTCCCGCAGGCCTAAGCCTTGTGCTGCATTTGGTGTAGGGCTGCGGGCCCCAAGGTGATGTATGGGAAGAGAGGGCCTTTGGACCTCCAGCGTGATGTGAATAATGCTTCCCAGTTTCTAGGCTGTTTGAAAGGACTTTGAATTCTAGCCACTCTTTCTCTTGAAGCAATATATGTAAGTGCACCAGTCTTGCACTTTAACCCTAATTTTGGCTGAAAGGGGCCTATTCTAATTTTGCTTTTGGAATCATCTGGCAATGAGTGATGCAGTTCATCTGCAACTGACGGTGACTGTCAGCAGTCGTCATGCCCATTTGGAAGTTCTTTTGAAGTGAAATCAAATCCAACCCTAAAATGATGTTTAAATGTCACTGAGATTTTTATGAATAAACACTTTGACAGTTCATGAAATTTGGGGCAAGTCTGTGTGTTGTGGACTTTCATGGGAGCCCTGGTTAATTCAGGTCTTGCAATGTTCCTTGTGGATATAAGAGCTGATCATTGTTTCTTTGGAGACCCAGCCATGGGTCTCCAAATCTCACAGGTCCTTCAAATCTCATAGGACCTAGGTCTTGAAGTTTGTATTGAAGGTTGCAGTGTGAGACACAGCGGCAAGAAAAGGCCTTACCAAGAAGAGATTATTTGAACAAAGAACTGAAATTGGTGGGGGAGAAAGTCAGGCAAGTATCTGAGGGAAAAGCATTCCCAGTTGAGGGAAGGGCGAGTACAGATGCCCAGAGGCATGAAATGTTTGGGTAGTTTGAGAGAGAGCAAGAGGCCAGCACAGTCCTAAAGGGGAAACTCCAATGGGTAAAAAAAAGTCATGGCAAGAATCAGAGATTTGAAAAAAATCTCCTTTTACTGGCTGACACTGTGGGTCCTTGATTCGAGGTTGATGTTCTATGAGCACAGAGGGGAGCCAGGAGCTACGGCAGGACTTGCCATGTTTGTGCCGGAAATCTCCATCCCAGTGTGCCCTCGTGCACAAGCCAGCTGGGTACCATTCCTCATGTGGCAGACCTCTGGTGGCCAGGTGGACCACTTCTGTCCACGCCCCCCTCTCCCCACTTCCGTCATTTCCTGCACCCTGATGGAAAAAAAGCAACAACAAAACAGTTTCACTGACATTTATGACACTTTTTCAGAATTCTCTTGACTCCTGTGAGACAAGATGGGGGATTTTTCTGCAGCAGTTGCCACATGGGAAAACAGATGACTGAGTCACATCATATGCCGAGCTGCTGTCTGTGCAGAGCGTGTGCAACCGTGTAACCTTCAAAGCTGCCCCTCATTTGCAGTGACATTCGCCTCAATGATTTTTTTCTCCCGCTTAAGCTGTCAGTTGCTGAGGCGCTCCTGCCTCCGTCTCAGGCAGGGGCACATTTATTTATCGCAGAGGAGGTGGCTCCGAAGGGGTGCGTGCACACTTCCTTCTGCAGAGAAAAAGAAAACCGCTCAATCGTAGCCTGTGCCATCTCCTGCAGACCTTTCAAAACCCCAAGCTAGCAGACGTCCTAGTTCACAGATGTCATCCGAAGCAGGCACGGGGCATTTTTGTTTACTTGCTAACCCTGCGTGACTTTGAACCCACTTTGTAAATAAGAGAGACAGAAGCACAGAACACTTTCCACTTCCTGCTTGCCTCCCAGTGTGCTGACATTTCAAAGCCCCATATGTTTCATGAAAATATGTATTTTTTGAAAAACACACACACACACACACCACTGTTTTTAGGTTATTACAACCCGGGAGAAGAGAGGCTAGCCGTGACTGAGTAAGACAGCGTACAGAATCCTGTCTTGTTTCCACCCTCTTGATGACAGCGGGCACATTCAAAAGGCTCCAAATGGAGATGTGGTGGAAGACTTGTCCTAAATATGTGGTTCTTCCTTCATTAATTTATTTTTAAAAATCTTTATTGTTGAAAGTATTATGTATGTCTCCTCCCCCCCCCCCCATTGACCTCTCCCAGCCCACCCCTGCCCCCACCCCCGGCCTTCACCACCCTATTATCTGTGCGTGGGTTATGCATATATGCATACAAGTTCATTGATTGATCTCTTCCCTTTTACCCTCCCTGCCCTGCCCTCCCTCTGAGGTTTGACAATCTGTTCAATGCTTCTATGTCTCTGGACCTATTTTTGTTCTTCAGTTTATGTTGTTGACTAGATTCCACATATGAGTGAGATCATGTGGTACTTATCTTTCTCTGAATGGTTCTTCCTTTAACCGTGTAAGTTATTAGCAATATTCTGCAACTAAGCTACAAGCAGGTTATAGTTTTAATGACTATTCCCCATTCAAAAAGGAGGAAAAAGAGTTTAAAGCATGTCAGGCTCCTAAGGAGATATGGTGGACGTTTGCTAGTTACCTCTCCAGCATAGATTCTCCCTTCCCTACTCTGACTCTCCGTGGGAATACAACCCTCTTCTGTGGTACTGATGATTTAGATGTGGTTAACCCCTCCCTCGGTCCAAAAACGCACTGTAATTGGCTCAAGCCAAACAGAATGTCCCATTCTCAGGCCACAGAGATCGGTGGTCAGGGATGAGCAGGTGGTTCATCTGGGCCAATGATTCATCATGATAAGCGCCTACATGAAGAAAACAGAAAACACTCAGAGAAGCAGCCTGACTTTACATGGCAAGGCACGAGAAAAGGAAGAAGGAACTAAACCCAAGGTTAGTAGAAGGAAGGAAATAACAAGGATCAGAGTGGAAAAGAAAAGTGAAATGGAGACTGAAAAGACAATAGAAAAGATCAATGAAACTGAGAGCTGAATTGTGGAAAAGATAAAGAAAACAGACAAAACTTTAGCTAGACTTACCAGGAGAAAAAAGAGAGGACAGTCACAGGACTTGTGTGGGAAACACAAAAAGAGATGCTCTCTCTCTGGATCACAGCTGGTGTGGTGTGAGGTGTGATCTGCTACCTGGTGTGGTGTGAGGATGTGAGGGTTGATCTCCCTGGTGTGGTGTGAGGATGTGAGGTGTGATCTGCTCCCTGGTGTGGTGTGAGGATGTGAGATGCGATCTGCTACCTGATGTGGTGTGAGAATGTGAGGTGTGATCTCCCTGGTGTGGTGTGAGGATGTGAGGTATGATCTGCTCCCTGGTGTGGTGTGAGGATGTGAGGTGTGACCTGCTCCCTGGTGTGGTGTGAGGATGTGAGGTATGATCTGCTCCCTGGTGTGGTGTGAGGATGTGAGGTATGATCTGCTCCCTGGTGTGGTGTGAGGATGTGAGGTGTGATCTGCTCCCTGGTGTGGTGTGAGGATGTGAGGTGCATCTGCTCCCTGGTGTGATGTGAGGATGTGAGGTACAGTCTGCTACCTGGTGTGGTTTGAAAAAGTGAGGTGTGAACTTCCAGGGCAATCTGCTACCCTGGGGAGTTACCAGGAGCCTTTGAGCAGAATCTAGAAATGGAAGTGTCATCTTTTGAGAAATTGCAAAAGCCAGATACTTTGGTAGCTTAGACTCACCTAAAGCCTAACTTTTCTGTTGTATAAAACAGTAAATCTCTTCATTGCTTAAGCCAGGTCGAATTAAGTTCTCTGTCACTTGCAACCACAAGAGACCTAAATGATTCAAGGCTGCTAATGCTATTCCTAGCCATGCATAGCCAGCATCTAAAGAAACTTTGAAATTTGTGGTGAATGTAACGTATTTGTTGTTCTGGTTTTCACTTCACCAGCATTCTTCACTTTTTTTTTTCCATTTTATTTTCTTGCGTGAAACCCCATTGTCACTTAGAGAACTACCCTTTCCCCACACCATGCCTTCCTAGCTGACCCCAACTCCCGGCTCCAGCAGTGGACATGTGACCCTAAACCATTTAAGGGGCTATTTGATTGGATCAGGGATGAGAATACATCCCACGATGGCCAATGAAAATAAGATCCAGGACCATTATTGTAAGTCTCATTGAAATGGAAATTAGAGGGTTTGTTGAGGGGGAAGACTATAAACATCTTCCTAGACATAGTGTCACCACATGAAGGGAACATTTCTGAAAATGAAACATTAGAGAGGAAAGAAAGAGAAGAGATAAAAAGATGGTGGGAGTAGGACCAAGTCCTGCAGACATTACCTGAGGCCTGGATCCAGCCATTCCTGAAGTATGCAAAGCAGTATCTTCTTCTGGTTAAGGCAGTTGGGTCTAGGTTTTCTGTCCCTTGCAGTCTAGAATCTTGATTAATACTGACCTAAATTTTTTTTACACTGAAGTATTTCTTTCTATTTATGACAATGGTCTTATTTTCCCCTAGTGCAAAAATAATATATGCTGAACGCTGAAAGTCTAGGAAACACAAAGAAAACAAAGCAAAACTTACTTCCAGTACCACCACTCAGATTCTGACTGTCAAGGTCTTCGTGTATGCTCGTTGAGTCTTTTTAATATGCATATTTGTGGACTTCTACAACATAATTCCCAAATTATGTAGGAGCACTGCATTTAATTCTTTTTAACAGGTACAGTCATTTCCTTTGTTTCTCTTGCTTTCTCTCTCTCGCTCACTCGTTAATTTACTATTTATTAGCATGAATATCTGTGTTGATAAATCTTTGTACACATCCTTGGTCATTTTTTAAGGATAAGTTCACATTGACATAAACATAATAAATTCATTAGGTTGATTTCAACATTTTATTATATACTAGAGGCCCAATGCATGAAATTCGTGCAAGAGTAGGCCTTCCTTCCCCGCTGCTGCTGGCACAGCTACTCTCTGGTACCCAGGACCTGGGCTTTCCTCCAGCCATAGCTTTGTCTGGAAGGTCATCTGGAAGGACATCTGGAAGGACGTCTGGTCTAATTAGCATATTATACTTTTATTATTATAGATAATGTTTAAATAAACATGTTTATGCATCCCTTCGCATGGAACAATTTCCTGGAAGTGGAATTGCTGGGTAGAGGGCATGTGCCTGTTTGAGGCTCTTGATAGATGTTGCCAAGCTGTTCTGCACAGGCTGTCTGAGTGTGCAGCTCTGCTGCCCCCAACCATCACACACACTGGCTGTCACTGCCACCTCCATCATTAAGCAAGAGGAGCATTGTCTTCAGATGTTGGTTGGATGTTTGCGCTGACGTTTTCTTTTTTTAAAATATATTTTATTGAGTGTTTACAGAGAGGAAGGGAGAGGGATAGAGAGTCAGAAACATTGATGAGAGAGAAACATTGATCAGCTGACTCCTGCACACTCCCCACTGGGGATGTGCCTACAACCAAGGTACATGCCCTTGACCGGAATCGAACCTGGAGCCCTTGAGTCCACAGGCTACGCTCTATCCACTGAACCAGACCAGTTAGGGCTATGCTGACGTTTTCTTGATTTGCCTCTTCACATTCAAAAATCTGTAATCCTTTCATTTTTCTTTCAGAAGTACCTAGTTACTCCTTATCAGTCATGTCAGTGATTTTCCCCAAAGATATTTTCTGTGTGTGCAAAAAGAACTTCAGTCCCTAGTGGGGACATTTTGAGAGCAAGCACCCATTGTTTGAATCTTTGAATCTTTGGTGACAATTTTCTGTATCATTGACCTGCCATGAGTCCAGTACAACAGCTGGAGAGGTACCTATTATGTCGTTTTACTACTTGAGTCAAAGTGTTTGGAGCTAGACCGCTGGGGTTCAAAATCCAGCTCTATCATTAGCAGTTATGTGACATGGACAGATTGCTGAAAATCTCTAGTCCTCGTTTTTCTTATCTGTGAAATGGGGATAATGGTACCTACTTCATAGGATTGTTATCTTAACATTAAGATAAAATGAGTAAAGCACTTATAACAGGGCCTCCTCATACAAGTTAAGACCTCAATAAACATTAACTATTAGTAAGAGAATATAGTAACCATCTTGAGTGTTGACTGTGATACAATGATATAAACACCCTGTTTGATCTTCACCAACTCCCCGAGTCAGTTTCTTTTGTTATGTCCATCTTTATGAATGAAGAAACTAAGATGCAGAGGGGTTAAATAACTTAACCAACGTCTCATTAATGTGTGGGACTGGGACTCAAGTCCATATTGCCTCAGGGAGAATATAGAAGAGAAATTGTTTGTATTTTTTTAAAGCCTTTTTTTCATATTTGAAAACCATATTTCTGTTATAAAAGAAAAATTTTATTCCCACTTCAGGTAGAACTTCACATTCTGTCTGTCATTAATTCTAGTATTAGAACATTTTGCCCAGCAACCTACTACATGTTTAATAGAGGCAATAATCATTAAAAGCAGGATGTTTAAAACAATTTAAAGTTTATGTGCATTATCGCCCTTACTGTCTGCTTATAGTAGGCGAACATTATTTAGAAAAATAAATGAATGGCATTACTATTAACCATGTTTTAAATTCTAAACAAAGAGATGATGCTTATTAAGATATTAGGACTGTTACAACCATAATTATTTCTTATTTCTCTTCCATAATATACCTTTCAAAATGCTCACTTGGAGAGTCATGGATAATTGACATCCACACGTATTTTGTTAGGTAGGGTTGAGCTAGATATGCAACAACCCAACAACAAAGTTCAGCAATGCTCGGCGTGATGACAGATCAAGTTTTCTGATCCTGCTGGTAAGCAGCAAAGACGGTGCTATTTTACTTAATAATCATTAGTGCCCCGGTGTTGGTAGATGTTTACAATGGCCCTGGGTGCGGGTGGTGACGTAGATTGAGAGGACCAAGCAGAGAAAGTGGAGAGTAAGTGTATTAGCAATAAAAGATAAGCCCTTCCAGAGAAATAATAATAGTTATGAAATAGGAATGAACCTTCCAGTCATGTAATTCAACCCCCCACTGAGATGCTGGGCGAGGCAAGTCTCTGCTAAAGTGGTTACATAATATTTTTTTTTTCCTTAGGAGGTTTCACAACCTCTTTTATAAACTGTTAATGTGCTTATTCAATTGTATCATGGCGAAAGCTAAGTAATTTTTAACTTTAACCGGGGTAGCTTGACCTTCCCGTGGTAGCTCTGTGAACCAGGGCAGGCTGTGATACAGTGATATACTTGCTGTTTCATACCTTTATTTTGCTCCTCATCGAAAATGTCATCACAATCAATGGCAAATGCGAAGTCCAAACACTCTTTATTTTCACTTTCACTTGATTAAAATCCTGTCCAAATGATTTCTCATCTTAGTCACCAAATCCATCGTTCGAGTCAAAAACATTAGGTTGGCACTTATCCAGCCCTAAATCCAAGCAAACGTTTTGGAGGATGGGACCATTTCACTGGGCACGAAGGGGACCAGAGGCCACCCAACAAACAAATCCATATCTAAGATTCTTATTAGGAAAGAACTTCTGAGATCCAGCTTGGCAGATGCGTTGCCAGCTGTGGGTATAAAGGGTAGGAGAGAAACTGCCCTGGGCTGCCAGGCAGAATCCCTCCTCTGGCTGTCATCAAGTGTGTGGCCCCAGGAGGAACATCGAGTACTCTGAGCCTCAGTTTCCTCTCTATAAAACGGGCTTGGCAGAGGATCTACAGACTGTGTGCGTGAACGAAGGTGAGCCGTTGTGTTTACTGCTCCCAAGCAGACTTGATGTGAGTCAACTGGGGAATTAATTTCTGCCTGTCTTATGGAGACAACCTGGCCTGTGAACTCTACCTTAACCTAAAGTAAACTATTCTAACAGTGTTTTCAGAAATTTATTACGGGAATGACGGTAGAAAGAAAGGACTGAAACATTGTGGCCGTTCCATACAATCTTGGAACTGTTGCTCTTGTGCTGAAAGATTATCAAATGGAAACAATTCTGTCATTCCAGATCATCTTTTGATTAAGCTTTGCTGGGATGGGAAACACTGCATGAAATGGCATTGGAAAGACTTCTACTATAAAACATTGCTTCCTGAATCCATGCAGGCCCAAGTATAGGGCACCATGGTAAAGTAGTTAAGAGTACGAGCTGTGGAGCCTGACCATCTTCAAATCCTACTTTTGTTGCTTATTAGCTGTGTGACCTTGGGTGAGTTACTTAACCTCTCTGTGCTTTCAGTTTCCTCACTGGTAAATAGGGATAGTAGAACGACCTACCTGAAAGGATACTAGGGTGAATTCACTAAATTAACAAATTTAAAAGACTAAAGATTGTGTCTGGAATAGTTTAAGTGCTGTGTTCAGAGTTAGCCTTTAAAACAGTGTTTGGCAATGGGAAGGCACTGAGTAAATATTAGCTTTTACATTCTGTTTTAAATAATAGAAGTTGTGATGCAGGAGAGTGGGAAGGGAGAGCAGGACAAATCCATTTACCTAATTTATAGTCATTGTATCTACAAACTTTATCAAACCAATTATCTTTCTTGAATGCTACGAACTTTGCCTGGGCATCCACAGATGCCCAGGACTCCATATTGAAGGAAACATGAAGCTGAAGTAGCAGGTAATTAGAAGGAACTCACTTTGAAAAATATGTTTGCTTTTTAATGAAGCTTTAAATGAGCTCATGGGAAGTTTATTATTAAATGCGTGCCTGTACCAAACGCCTTGCTGGAAAAAGCCTTATTGCAATTCAGTTCTTTCAATAATACCCAGGCCATGTCCCCCCTGGGACTGTGTTCCCACTGTGGGAGTCAAAGGTTCTTTGAATGTCCCAAGGCATTTCAAAGCAATCACCAAAATCACATTGTAGAGGTAGGAGGGCATTTAGAAATCATCTCCTCCTAAGCTGTCTATTTATAGCCCAAGAAACAATCCCAAAGGGGATAAAGGATTTGTTGGAGGACACTCAGCAACTGCAAGCTAAGATCAACACCCACTTTCTCTCCCTCCTGGCCCAGTCCCTTTCTACTAACCCATCTCCAATCTCACAGAGAGAGGGAGAGGGGAGGGGAAAAGAGAGGAAGCTGCTACACGCAGATGGGGAATTCTCCAATCTTTTCCCTTCTCTTACAGAGAAAAAACGATAAACTGATCACGGACCATTTCTCAGAGAAAGCACCTGGGCCAAGCAATGCAACACCAAGCGTTCGAGGTGAAAGTTTATTAGAGGCAGGTGACACGGTTTTGTTGGTTTCACAGGACTGAAATCTGTTGCTATGTTGGGTTCAGGTCGTTGTGATACCTGTGGACAAAGAACAGAGCTGACTCCCCAGGAGATGGGTTTTGCACTCCCAGAGTTATTCTAGCTATAGCTAGCCTTGCCACCTGACCCCAGGGCCAGTCCATTTCTCCTCAAACAGAGCAGAGGTATGGGGGTGGGGAGATTGTAGCTTCTCTTTCGGCAATTCCTTCCGCACCTCTTCCACACCCACAAAACAGTCCTGGGACTGTTCGAGAGCTGCACTGGAGGGACAGGGTCTCAGTGATTTAGCCACTTCATCCCACCGTGGCCATGAGATTTCTGTCAGAAGTCCTACTGGAGGAGCACTGACTCTCACGCTGAATTTGGCAAGAAGGTTACATTCAAGTTCACTCAACTTGAGGGCCACCGTTGACCCTCAAACAACACTGATTTGAACTAATATTTGGATTTTTAAAAATAAATACTATACTTATATTTTCTCTTTCAGTTTTCTTGATATGTTCTTTTCCCTAGCTTACTTGATTATAGTACAGTATCTAATGCATAGTAACAGTATATAATGCATATACACAACATGTGTTAATGGACCATGTTATCAGTAAGGCTTTCGGTCTATGGTAGGCTATTAGCGATTAAGTTTTTATGGAACCAAAAGTTCTACGTGGATTTGTGGCTGTGTGGAGGGCAGTCAGGGCCCCCAATCCCCATGTTGTTCCCATCGTGCGTTCCGTTCTGTCTGTGGGTAAATAATGCTTATATGCAAGTGATGAACACTCATGTTTGGCCCGGATTCCTGAGCACTGTGGGCCAGCAGGCAAGTGGAAACTTCGCCTGAGCGTGCCTGGCTTCCACCTTTAAAGAGCTGAGTTTTCCTTCAGTTATTTTAGTTACTTCCTTTGCAGAATAGGTGCTTCCGAAACAGTGACTTCCACTGCACCCTAATGAGTAGACAAAACTGCAAGAGGTCGGAGGTGGGCCATTGCAGTGATGTAGGGGGACTCTCAGAGCTGTGCCTGTTTGCATATTTCTGGGACACTTATCACTTCTGAACTCTGCCCTTGTCTTCTATTACTGGGAATCCCCCAACCACCAGATTGCAACTTCTGCAATTCAGAGGCTCTCAAAGGTTTTTGTTTGTACCTAAGGTCACAATAGAACCAGGACTCAACTCAGGCATCTGCAGCCTAAAAACCCTTTATGATTTCAGTTTTATAAAACAAAGAGATTGCCTGTGAGGTCTGAGTTTCCATGGATGCTGGGATTGTTCTGATACCCTCCACAGCCCCCTCCACAAACTGATCTGTGCCTGGAGTTCTGCCTGTGGAGGCTCACAGTTGGTAAAGGAGTCTGTTACCCGAACTGCACAGGTGGGCTTCACACTCCTGGGAACTCTTGAAGATATACTTAGAGTTTGAGTGTATTTGCCCATGTTTAGCCCCGAAGAGAGAATCTTTAGATCTTTGTCGTTACCCCAAAATGCTTGTAATCCATCAAAAGTTAAATAATAATTACTTTTTTTGGTACATTGTTTTAAGTTATTTACTACTGAAGGTGCATGAAAACACATAGACATGTGACTATCAATTTTAAATATCACAAAGAGGACCAGTTTCTGCTTTCTAGGGAAATAAAACCATGGATTTTATTAAGTTTTCCCCTATTTTTTATTTAAAATATCTGTATTAGAGAAATGATCACAACCTAGATACTACCTTTACATTATTAACTTGAAAAGTAAGTCCTGACAGCACAGGTGTCATTCACTGACCACGGGAATTTCGTTTTCTTAGCACAGGGGTGGTCAAACTTCTTTTGTAAAGGGTCACATAGTAAGAAACTCCGCCTTTTCAGGCCACATGGTTTCGGCCACAACTTCACAACTCTGTTGTTCTGTGGAAAGTAGCCATGGACAATATGTAAACAATGAGAGTGGAGGTATTTCAATAAAACTTTATTTATAAAAAACAACAACAAGTAGTGGGCCAGATATGGCTCATGGCAGCAGTTTGCTGATCCCTTAAAGGTTTAAAGATGCCACTGAATGAAAATAATAAGGCTCACATATCTGCCAGGTTTATGTTGTAGACCAACTTGAAGCTACTTTGCATAAACAAAATGCCTGATTATATTATTCTGTCGGCTGTTGTGTTGGAATGAACGTAATTTCAACAAGCATTTCTGCATGCTG
>PVJC01046617.1:0-13238 GCA_004026665.1 Murina feae
CTTTCAGTCCTAATTTCAAATTTACTAAAATAGATTCTTGGTGGTTGAGCGTGAGTAAGTCTTCAACCCTAATCTAATCCTAAAGCCAGAGATGGGACATTATTTTTCACAGTGAAAGGAAGTAATTGCATGTGTGCATACATACTGAGAGGTGCCTGCTGCAGAAATTTGCTACTAGAGGGCCTTGTCAAGGTTTTACTTATTTTGTTATCCTCAGAGCCATGTGTAACACCTGATTAAATAAATGTTTGCTGAAAGGAAAGTGAATGGTTATGATCTAGAGAGTGTGCATTATACAGTAGCCAGCCATAGGTTATACCATTTTAGTGTAGATGTAAAAACTCTTGTCTTTCAGACAAAAAGTGAAACCCAGACAGTGCAGAATGCTAATTCTAAGGGCAAATTCATTCCTGGGGGTTCCAAAAGGTGATCCACAAAACATAGACAGAATTACTCTGGTGTAATATCATCATCTCATACACATTGTAGCTTTCTGTGTGCTCATAGTATTTTTATTTTTTAATTAAAAAAGTCAAATGTTGAACTACCTGTAATAATTGTATGCTGTCACTTTTAAAAGTCTCTGCTCCATAGCAACAAAAATTAAATAATGACTCCTGTTTTAATTCCACATTTTCACTTTCTTTGGTCAGTGAAATAAAGATATAAATTTTCTGAGGTAGAAAACCTAATCACCTTGGTTATAAAGTCCTCCTTTATTGCTGAAGGTAGGAAGACAGAGAGGATTCATTCTGAGATAAAGACATTCAATCTCACTCAGCGCACAAGGCATGTCAGAAAAATCACCTCCTGGATGAATATAACAGATCAAGCATATCAAAGAATGATGGACTTGGGAGATGGAAAAGCATGGATTATGTCAGAGTGATCCTGATGGTGCAAAGTAACAAAACAGCACAACCAAACATTCCATTTTCAGTGGGGATACTCATTGAAAAGTTAATCCTTTAGACATTTGGAGATTATTCCACAATTGCAGAGATGTCAGAATAATATTTTATACTGTGTTAGACTTCTAGTATACAATTATAAAATTTATGGAGAAAAAGATAAATGTTACTCTTTAACACTCTTGTTCTATTTTTATTTTTTAAAAATATATTTTGTTGGTTTTCTTACAGAGAGGAAAGGAGAGAGATAGAGAGTTAGAAACATTGATGAAAGAGAAACATCGATCAGCTGCCTCCTGCACACCTCCTACTGGAGATGTGCCCGCAACCAAGGTGCATGCCCTTGACCGGAATCGAACCTGGGCTGATGCTCTATCTGCCGAGCCAAACTGGTTATGGCACCCTTGCTTTATTTTTATCTTTCCATTTTTCAATAATGCCAAAGTTCCAATAATTACATAATTACTATTTACCCTTAACATTAATATTATTTTAATGTTAAGATTTTACCATAATTTTTCTGCTTCTCCTCTCTTTCTCTATTTTATTGTTTAGAACTATTTCTGACTCAGTTGACAAACTGATGCCCTATCATTCTGAAATGTTAGTTTGTCCAAGAAAATCACTCTTCTACATATCAAAAATTCTATAAAAACTAAAAAAAAAAATAAGACTTCAAATTAACATTAAATTTTAACTATCTACTTAGAGTTCACCAATTGTTCCAGTTATGTCCTTTACAACAAAAGGATCCAGTTCACAATCATACATTTCATTTACATGTCTCCTTATTCTTCAACAAGGAAATGTCCTTCAGTCTTTCCTGACTTTCAGGACCTTAACACTTGTGAATAATGTGCCCTGGTTTGAGTTGCCTGATTTTTTCCTCACGGTTAGATTTAGATATGTGCACATTTGGCAGAAATACCTCTGGAAGGGATACTGTGTTTCTCTCAGTGTATCATAACAGCGGACATGGTATCTGTTTGTCCTATTATTGGTAATGGATGGCAACTTCATTTCTTTGGTTATGGTGGTATTTGGCAGGTTCTTCATCATAAAGTTATCTTTTTCACTTTGTAATGGATAAGTATTTTGTGTGGCACATACTGAGACTAAATACTCAGTTATTTCTCACCTTTCCCCCTCTAGTTTTAGCCTCCATTGATAATTCTTTCTGAAAATATTATTACCCTAACCCTTTTTCAAAAATAAGTTTTAGAAAGGAAGGGGGAGAGAGAGATTGGTATGAAACATTGATTGGTTGTCTCTAGCACATGCCCTGCCAGTATGTGCCCTAACCAGGACTCAGTCCATCAAGTTTTGGTGCACAGAACAATGCTCTAACCAACTGAGCAACACCAGCCAGGACATCTGGACTCTGAAGAAATCAAAATAAATCTCTTGACATTTATTTATATATTTATTAAAAATATGTAGAGAACCTAATATGTGCCAAGCACTGAGTAAAGTTTTAAGAATACGCTATTAGCCAGAAAATAGTCACTGCTAAGTTTTGTTGGAATATAGAATTTATTATGGGAATATAGAAGTTATTATAGGCAACTAGAGGTTCGGTTCATGAATTCACGTACCAGTGGGATCCCTCGGCCTGGCCTGTGGGATCAGCCCGAAACTGGCTCTCCAACATCCCCTGAGGAGTCCCGGATTGTGAGAGGGCGCAGGCCAGGACGAGGGACCCCTCTGGTGCATGATCAGGACTGGGCAAGGACACAGAAGGTTGGCCAGCCAGGAAAGGACCACAGGAGGGCTCCAGGGCATATCCAACCCATCTATCTCAGTCCTGATTGGCCAGACCCAGTAGCAAGATAACCTACCAGTCAGAGAGCATCTGCCCCTTGGTGGTCAGTGAATGGCATAGCGAGTGGTTGAGTGGCCTTAGCATATCTTTAGCATATTACAGTTTGATTGGTTGAACGGCTGAATGGATGACCATATACTTAACATATTAAGCTTTTATTATATAGAATACCATATACAATTATCCTTAGAACAGGTGTTGTGGAAGTAAATATCTGGAGGAGTTAGTAGGAGGATAAAAGGAAAAGTAACTAACCTCCTCACCTGACAGGGGGACAAGTCAGAGCATGCAGGTAAACCCCAAAAGCTGAACTGCTTAAATGGGCCTGTGACGATGGACTTGTGGAAAGCCCACAAAGGCCTTTCCTGGAAAACTATCTCATGAATATAGGTGCCTTGGTGGTTCCCAGCCATAGACAAATTGACAGAACACAATCCAGCCCAGTTATTTGGGTTAGGTATGGGGTGGAATACCCAATTCCTGCTGAGCTTTAAGTTTATTGGGGAAGATAGGGCTTAAAGAATTAATGACAGAAAATTAAAGTTGAAACACTGGTAAGTTCTAGACAGTCACATGGTACTATAAATGAAAGAGGTTAATAATGTGGCCTCCTCCAGGCAGTGGTACTGAGTGGAGATCAGGTAAAAATGACCTCAATGATGTCTCCCTCTTCACCTTTCTTTTGCAACATGAGCTTGTAACTCCCTGATCAAGAGGTGGAGTCTAATTCCCCTCCCCTTCCTTGAGTTTGGGCTGGCTTTAGTTTATCCTTGTAGTAAATAGAAGCAAGGTCATCAGCACAGCATGGCTTCCAAAGAGAAGTCAAATGAAGCCTTGTAGCTTTTGTCTCACTCTTGAAATGTTTCTTTTCCAGATGTTTCCTCTTAGAACACAAGCCTCACAGGCAGTTTTACTAGTCCACCATCCCACCTGAGCCCAGGCTTCAAATGACCCAGCTCAGGAGAGTGAGGATACCAATGGGACCTGGATCATCCAGATCTAGTGGTTTCAGCCTTCAGCCATGCAGTCACCTAAATCGTCTTTCCTTCCCCAGCATTTGCGTATTCCATGTCATGAATCTAGACATCTGTGAGCAGAGAAAAGTTATTCGCATTGTGCCCCTAACTAAATTGTTGGTTCATTTTCTGGTCTGTGCACATACGAGGCTTTCAGGCTCCATCCCCAGTAGGGGGCCCGCAGGAGGCAGTGATCAGTAATCAGTGTTTCACGAGCATCTCTCTCTCTCTATTTCTTCCTCTTCCTCCTTCTGTCTGAAAATCAATGAAATATTTTTTAAAAAGACTTACCACCTGCCTTCTTTAAAGAAGTCAATAGTTGTACATAAAGAATCATGCTCCCCCAGCGTTCCTCAACCTATGTTTTATTGGTAAGTCTGATAACATTACAACTTCCTTGAACTTTTTTTGCTCCAGGAAGGCAGGTACACTGTTTAACAACTTAAATCCTTTGAATTTTATACTGCGCTACCGATGTCATCTCATAAGAGGTTCTGAATGATTATCTCCACACCATTGTAGGCCCTCTCCATTTATCCTAATATAAACACATAGAAAGCAAAAAAGTGTATTAGTAAAAAGTTGAACACATAGTATGAATCATATTACTTATTTTGTAAACAAACTGCAAGCTTTAAATTAATTTCAAATTTACTGCTATATTTGATAGTTAAGCACCATGGCTGGGATATTTTCTTCTTGTGAACTAGAGCCAGTTAAACAAATTCTCTTTAATGTTTGTTTATTTTTTTTATAAACAAAGGTGTGCTAAAATAGTTCAAACAATAGTTTGTTGAATGCTATTACGGATTTTAAACAACTAATTATTCCTGGTATGCAAATTTAGTGACAGCTAATTAAATAAATATCGGATCTATGGATCAACCTATTAAATAAATGCTCCTGCTTTATATCAGTCTTATGCACATGCTGTGTTTATGGGGAAACCTGTTTAAACAAACAAGTGATAAAGGAATAACTATTAAGTAACTCCCTTAAGCACTCAGTGATCAAGGGAAACAATTATGTCCACCTTGAAACGGCACTTCAACATTTTTTTTTTAATTCTTGGAGGGGAATTTTATTCTTAAGTAGATGAATTCCAAATAAATGTGGGATTCCTATGGGGTTGGGTTATTTTTTATTTATTGCCCTTATGAAGGTGGAGAAATAACCATTCAAATGTCATAAGAAAAATATTTGCGTACTTAGGATGATTTTTCTTTAAATACTAAAATTTAAAATGAAGAAGACATGCAACAGTCATTGCAGCAATTATATACTTTTATCTCAGCTACTAAAAGAAATCTTAACTAGTTAGATTCCATTGATCCACTATAAAGCTTTGTCAACTAAGCTTTTTTTCCTTAAATTGATTCTCCATTTTGTCTTCTTATTTTCTCAACAGCGCACAGCAGGGATCACTGTCTACAGACAGAAAACAAGATCTAGCTGTAGGCATACGCATGAAGCAAAGAGGCCCCCTTTAAAGAAAAGAAAAACTGCTGTTGCCATTTGATCTTCAAATTATTGATCTTGTCCATCAGTTACAGTCTTATTTAAATCTGTGACAGCGTTATACTTGTATTGCTGACCATTTTAATTTTAAAAAATCAAAGAAATCTACAAGATAATGTTCTGTAATGTTAACTTCGGATGACTGCCTACATTATATCAGTGCACATTCTAGTTTACAAACAAAAGTCAGTCAAGAATCCTTTGGAGTTAGAATTGCAGGGCGTCTGTCTAGAGCTGAGCCCTGGGTGGCATAAGAGGGTGATGACCCAGGTCCAGGGTGGGTGTTGATCTTGTCCACCCTGCTTTCTGTCAGTGAAAGGTAGTAATGGAAAGAGGTAAGGGGGTGAAGGCATTGAGCTGAGCTGTGAATTAAGTTTGGTTTGTCACAGGCCCAATCAATGTTGGTTAAATGGAAGAAGGAAGCACACAATGGGCTTCCGCCTGGAAGTGCAGGTGCTTCCGCCTGGAAGGCCATTCACTCACATCAAAGAACTGGCAGACTCCGAGTAAGAATATTCATTTGCCCTGCTTTTTGCTTCCCTACCACCCCAGGCCAAATGTGGAAAATTTTTTGTGTGCAAATGTGACATTTACCTTCACGAATATCCATACCCTCTAGTTCTTCAAGGAAGCTGACCCTCTACTGACCAGGCTAACGTATTTCCCTTTGCCAGTCTTACCTTCATTTACTGGGAGAACTTAGCTATATTTTTTCTAATAGCACATCAGTAGCATATTTGAACTTTTCTTCACTGAAAATGCGAAGGGATTTGCACTCAACAAGTAGAGAAACGCACTCATCCCATACAGGCAGCGCTTGCACAAGGTCCTGGTTGATGCCCTCCCACACTTTCTGTCGCAGCGTGAATTTGCAATCTCGAGCTTATTAACCTCAGAACAGGCATGGCAATTACAACTAACATTACATCAGGACTCTGTGAAGTTTTATCATAAAGGACCAAATTACTTACTCAAGGAGTTCCTATCATTCTCTTTGAATTCTTCAATCCCCAAATAGATTCCATAAAAAATATTTTCTTTAATTCCAGTGAAGGTAATGTCAATTTGATGGGTGTGAAAGTGGATAGATTTGGAAACCATAAATAATCCATGAAAGCATGCTCAATTGTATAGTTTTAGTTACTGAAATTGTGAATAATTGCTAGTAATATCACTATGAATATATAATTTTAGTTATTTAAATTGAAAACAATTGCTAGTAGTATAATCATTATGAATATATATATTTTGTGTGAAAGTCAAATCTATTACCTTGAAAAAACAGTATTTACAATATCTCTATTTTCTCAAAGAAACACTCCAAAAATAGTTTATATTTGTCTGTTCTTTTTTTTCCTTAAGAAGATACTTTTCGATGAAAATATAATGCAAAGACAGTTCGTTCCATGAGCTAAGAATGCTTTGCCATCAGGAGGCAAAAAAATAAAATTCAAAGCTGAACTAACTATATTTTGCTGACCCCAAAATAATGTAGCTCAGAAAACAAAATCATAGAAGGTTGGCAAGCTTAGTTTTTCTAGCATGAAGTGTAAAAAAAAAGGGAAGAATATTATTTTATTAGTTTTCCTAAGTTTTATGCAAGAAATCATCTACACAAATAAACAAATTTTGAGCTTAACTTTAAAAGCAATTATTTATATTTTCATAATACTTTATATAGCCATGCATCCCACAATGACATCTTGTTCAATATCGGACCGCATAGATTATAATGGGCGGAAAATTTTCTATCGCCTAGTGACATAGTAGCCATAGTAACCTCATAATGCATTGCATTGCTCACATGTTTGTGGTAATGCTGATGTAAACAAACCTACTGCACTGCCAGTTGTATAAAAGTATAGCACATGCAATTATGTACAGTACATGACACTTGATAATGATACTAAGCACCTATGTTATTGGTTTATGTATTTACTATATTATTTTTTAATTTAATTTTTTAAAGTGTGCTTTCTACTTTAAAAAAATTGCTGTAAGACAGTAAGCCTTGTTATGCAAAGAGCAGCCTCATACATCTCCTGTTTAACTTATCTCTTGATTGCATCATGTTTCTCTTGTGCTTGATGTAATCCTGTGTTGTTTTGTATAGTATCATGCTGTACAGGCTTGTAGCCTAGCAGCAATAGGCTATGCCATAGAGCTTAGGTGTGTAGTAGACTCTGCTATCCAGGTTTGTGTAAATGTCCTCTATGATATTTGCACAACGACAAAACCACCTAACAATGCATTTCTTGGAACATGTCTTTTTTTTGTTAAGTGAACCATGACTGTAGTTTATAAATGGACCTTATGTATGTCATTTCATTTAATACTTACAAGCGTGTGATTTACCCTAGAAAATATTGCCGTCCCTATTTTATGTATGAGAAGAAAACTGAGCCTTAGGAAAATTGTGATTTAATCAAGGAATTTATACAGCTGCAAAGTGGAAAATCCCGTATCTTTTTACTCCTATTCAGGGATTATTTGCACTAAACCAGAATGCCTTCCCTTCTATAGCATAAGTGTGAATTACAACAGTTAAACACTTTAATTTTAGTAGCTATAAAATTTATGTTATCCAGAGGAAATAAAGTAAAGCAGTTTTGGAGTGCTCTAAAATAAACAAACATATTTCTAAAATGCTGTTGAAAAAAAAAAAGGTATAGATAGTGAGTCCTATATTCACGGCCTGGGGATAATAGCAACACGAGCATCGGTGTGTTTAAGATATGTATCCCGGGAAAGACACCAACAGCCATGAAGGAGACTTGAATGTTCAGAAGAAGGTAGACCGATCAAGGTCCAAATTGTTAGCAAGAAAATCCTAGCAAGTTAGGAGGAGAGGACTGCTATCTAAAGCAGAGCAAACTGGGTCAAAACAAATAGAAAGAAAACAAAGGGGATATAAAAGTAAAAGGCAAAATATATAAGGGAAGCACTTTCTGAATTGAAGTGGAAAAACAACTCAAATATAGAAAACATTCTTAAATGTGTGTTAGTATTAACACTGCCACTCTATAGTGTTTATTAACAGAAATGAAGGGGATGCACATTTAATATTCTCTTACAATGAGAGGAGTTAAAAATCCGAGGCTAAGAAATTTAACACAGACCCATCAACAGATATTTCTCTTCCAGAAATCTTGGGGGAAATAGAAGCCAGCAGGAGAGACACACTACCAAGGGCAACATTGAAAAAATGACAGGGACCTGCAAAAATAGTATCAAGAAGGCTGAGCTACAGGGTGAGCCAAGCCTTTTGGAATGCACTATAGACCATTTAAATATAATTTCTAAGAAATACTGAACAAGGGATAGGCTTGCTGGGCCAGATGGGTGTAATAGTAGTAGATGACATTAGAAGGACTAAACTCCTATTTTGCTTCTGTTTTCTCAATCAGGAAAAAAAATGATCTTCAAACTCCAAAGGGTAGGACAAACAAAGGAATCCAATCCTGAGATAAGTGAGGAGAGAGTAAGAGAGCACTCAGCTACTTAAATGAGTTCACATTACCAGGCCCGGACTGGTTACATCCCCAAGGACTGAAATAACGTGTATGTGGACTGACTCGTCTCTGAATTTTTCTGCTTCTCTCTGTCTTCACTGCCGCTCTCTAGCCCACACACTCATCATTCCTCTATTGGATTATTTTAACACTCTTCCATTCCGTGTACCTAGCTCAAGACTTCTCTCCATGAAGAGAGACCAATTCTCCAAACCACCTCTAAAGTAAACTTTCCAAAAAATATACATGGTCATATTCTTCTCTTCCTTGAAAGTCCTCCTGTCTTTCTCTAGTTTTTCAGTTTATCCAGGATACACTTCTTAGTATGCCGTGTGGACCTTCCCATTATAGCATCAGCTTGTCATTCCAGTGTCATCTCTCACCATACCACATACCTCAGACCTCCTTGAGCTGGACTCTTGTTCGATTGGTCATGCTCACATATACTTCCTAATCTTGGGGCATGCTGTCCCCTCTGCCTGAAACATCTTATTTTGTTCCACTAATCCCTTTGGATTTTCCAGGTCCAGGTTAAAAATTACTCTTCTTTCTCCTTTCCTTGAGATCTTTAAGTAGAAGAAAGGATGTATTTTCCTTTCTTCTTTACTAAAGGGCTTATTTTGCAGAATGACTGAATGAGATTTACCTCCATGGAAATCCCCTAGGCCAAATGTTAAATGTCTGTTCAGTTAAATGTAATTGTTATTGCACAACCAAATATTTCCATAAATATTTGAAAAAGCATGAGAGATAAGGCATCATATTGATCAGTATAATCCACAAATGAGTGATATCATGTGATATTTATCTTCCCTGACTGGCTTAATTCACTTAGCACAATGCTCTCCAGGTCCCTCCATGCTGTTGCAAATGGTAAAAATTCCTTCTTTTTTTACTGCAGCATAATATTCCATTGTGTAGATGTACCACATTTTTTTTAATCCACTCATCTGCTGATGGGCGCTTAGGCTGTTTCCAAATCTTAGCTATGGTGAATTGTGCTGCTATGAACATAGGGGTGCACATTTTCTTTCTAATTGGTGTTTCTAGTTTCCTGGGATATATTCCTAGAAGTGAAAATGAAAAAATGGATGGCTTTTAATAGCCCTTTTCATCAGAGATTTTTGTAAAATGGCAAGCAACCATCATGATAGCTGATGTTTATGGAGAGCTTATGATGTGTCTATCAAGTATCCTTTACATGTGTCACATAAAATATTTTATTGAATCCTCCCCCTTACCCTGTAAGGTAGGTAAGGTCATTATCCCCAGAGCTTAAAAACATCATGTATTTTGGCCCTAGCTCTGCAACCAGTAAGTGACTGCCTGGCTCTGCGTCACTGATTTTCCACTTCATGATATTCCATTCCCAACAAAAGGAGTACACATTTTGTCTTGTGATGAGTCACTTTTTAACAGGTTCACATGAGTGAATGCTAGTGATTACACTTGTCCTTTAAAAAGTCCCAGGGCTATTTTTGTGCTGCTATGTTTATTAAGCATTGGCACTGCATCAGGTGACCTCAGAATAACAGCTGCAGGTGCTGTCGTGTTAGAAACCCTGGTCGTCCCTTTGACCCTTATAGCCTGTCTCTGGATTTCCCATGTGCATTAGGTTCTTTCTGTCTGTGATTTGCACATGGTAGTAGTTCAACACCTTTTCAAGGATGGGTAAAATATTCAGTTATTCTTTGGAGGAAGGCAGCAATCTTTTGAACCTGTTCATTGCCAATCATAAGCTGTATGGCTTTGGGCTAGCTCTTAGACTCTCCAGGCATAATCTTCCTCACATGTATGAGGGAGACAATAATAGTAACAACATTTTGGATTAAAATGTGGCTTAAATAATGTAGGGTTATTGTGGAGATTGCATAAGAAAACACATAGGGGTTTCTCAGCACAGTAACTGACACATGGTAAACGCTAGATAAATGTTCGCTATTACTGTGATGATGGAGATGGTGACATCTGTCAGTACAGTGCTCTACTTCAGATTCACAGGAAACAGAATGCATGTGAATTCACATGCACATTGCAAATCTAGGTAATAAACATCATTGTGCATATGTTTCCACAAAAGCAGTTAACAGAAGTTCCATATTGCAATAATTTCTGAAATGTCTTGTAAGTAAAATGTGTAGTTCTGGGTCCTGAGTGAAGTTACATAAATCATTAAAATTTCTCATCCCCACTGAGCCTCTCCCTGACACCTCCAGCAGCTCAGCAGTCATTCACAGGCCCAGCAGCTTGAAGGTCAGCATGGCAGTCTCTCCAGATGCCAAGGTCACTTCAGCATTTAACCCCTAGTTCAGTCGATTTAAGACTAAACAGATTTGCTCTCCCCTTGGAGACAGGACCCGGGAGAGTCTTACCACGTGGTTATCCCCAGGAACAGAAACATAGGCCAGAACAGGCTAACCAACCACATCAAATAAGGGCACATGAGGGACAGTCTCCTCTATCTCAAGTATGAATGCTCCGGGAGTTACGAAAGGGCCGTGAGAGTGTCATGAAAAACACAGGGAAAATAATACAAGAGGGTAGTGGGGTTGGTGTAGCAGGCAGATGGGACCCTGTGGTTGGTTGTCAGAATCTTGAGTGGTTTCTTCAACCTTATGGCCAGAGCAGAGAAGAGCTTCCGAAAAAAGAAAATGGCTTTGGGAAGGTCATCTTCTCAGACAGACTTTACGATTTCAAGGATTGCCAATGGTGTTATGGTTACCCATTCAGACACATAATACAACGAAAAACCTAACCCTCATTCCCTTACTTACATAAACACCTCAGGTGGTTAAACCAAAACAGATTAAGATTAAGATTTAAGATCTATCATACTTTTCTCCGCATGCTTGTTTCAATTTGTTTTTAATTGTTTGGGTGACTTTTATAATAAACTGTTTTATTTAGACTAATCTGGGGTCTAGAGCAATTTAAAATTTTGACTTTATTTTATTTTAGCCGTTCTTTCTAATCTACAAAGTAATTAGAAGCAAACCCACAAAGATGCAGTGTGTCCAGATATGGAGCTTCCCTTCCTTTATATCTGAAATAACTTTTCTAAATTATGCCTTGAGAAGAAATGTTAACAAGAATCTGGATATATCAATATCTTTATTTTCCTCAGACTTTTTTTCCCCCCTCTTAGACTTACACAAAGGGGAAGTGTATAAAATGTCCTAGATATTATTACTTGTTATAAACTCAAAGGTAAATGATTGGCTTACATATGCCGATACTATTTGATAGAGATTAATCTATTACAAAGATATAAATGTCCAGAAAATATCTAATATAAGTCAGAAGTTTGAAAAATGGAAAGTTAGATAATATAGTACAATTTCTCTGGATTGCAGTAGATTGTTTAATTTTGAAAAAGAAAAGGAAAAAAAAGTAAAGAAAAAGAAAAAAACATTGGACCCTTGATCATTTAAAAACCTCATGAGGTATAACTTTTCAATCAAGTTCTACATGCATATTGTTTAAGCTCTGATATCTTGAGTAATTGCGTATTTTTATACTGTATCTTTCATTTCAACACTGATAAAATAGGAGTGGCAGTCACCAGGAAGCATCAGTTCTAGTGTTGAGTAATGAGGGAGACACAGATAAATGCACTTCTGTCTCTACAATAAGACAGTGCTCCTATGCCCCACTTTTATTTCCAGAAATACTTACTACTGTCCCATCTGCTATATGCCAGTTCCTTTTCTATCTGTGTTGCAGGAGAGAAGATGACTGAAGTATTGCTTGATTTCAAGGACAAAGCTTATGTCCTACAAGAGAGAATTTGACAAGTACATGAATGAACATACACAAGATGAAATCAAATGGGTATCGAAGAGAAGGACAATTATGAGAATAGGAGTGAACTAACAAAATCAACCAGCATAATCTGCCTCTTTTTATAGATGAGAAAATGAGGTCAAGTGCCTTGCATAAGGTCACTTAGCATATTAGAACACACCCAGGACTGGAAGGCAGGACTTAACTTCAAATCAAGGGCTCTTTTCAATGAAAACTGCATAAGCACTTTTGGGGACCTTACTAACTTTGTTTTTAGCCTCCAGCGTGTTTAACTTTAATACAAGAGTATAACAACATATCAAACATTTCTGTACACTGAAAAGTACATGGAATGAATTAAAATTTTGGCTAAGCAAATATAATTTTTCAACTTTAAAAAATATATATTTTATTGATTTTTTTACAGAGAGGAAGGGAGAGAGATAGAGAGTTAGAAACATCGATGAGAGAGAAACATTGACCAGCTGCCTCCTTCACACTCCCTCCTGGGGATGTGCCTGTAACCAAGGTACAAGCCTTTGACTGGAATCAAAACTGGGACCTTTCAGTCTGCAGGCTGATGCTCTATCCAGTGAGCCAAACTGGCCAGGCCTAATTTTTCAACTATTTAAACAAACCCATTATTCAAATATCTGATACATTTTACAAAGTGGTT
>PVJC01046618.1:0-13216 GCA_004026665.1 Murina feae
CACAGAGTTTCAGTACTTTTCATGCAATATTTTAGATTTAGATTGTTTTAAGTTGGGATTTCAGTATTAGGACCTTAGAATTTTCTTATTTCAGAAGTCTTGCTTTTACGTAAGTATTTCTCAAGTCACTGGAGATAAAACCTCACTCACATGCGTGTAATGAGACTGAGACTTAGCCCTCTCCTGCCACCCACCGTTTCCGGTGCCTCTGAGTATGTACTTCCTAAGTTAGCGACTTCCAGAATCTGCTGAAAAGTCATCAGTGCCGCCCCACTCCCCAGCCCACTTCTTGAAGCCAGATGCTTATCCAGTCGTCCAGCAGGTGAGTTCAGGGAACCCTCTCCCCCACCTCATGTCCCCCCACTCCCATAGGTTCCAGCAGAACAGTCATTCCATCTCACACTCGTTCTGATCACTGTGAGCACTGACCACTTGTTAACTCTAAGTTAAGAGGCAAGTCACCAGACAGTTTCTACTGAAAATGGCACGTGGTATTTTTCAAGTAAGTAGTGGATCCCAGAAACTCATGACATGGTAGTTGTGCTAGATCATCTGTTTCTCGAAGACTTCCAGCTTCCCCGCTGCGCAGTGCCCTCAGGCTCTCGGAATTTCCTCTCTGCTCAGTTTCCCCTGTAGATCCTGCCCATGCTCCAGGCCCAGAACTAGCCCTGCCTCCTCCTGCAACCTTCCCCTGCTCTTCAGGGACATCCCCTCCTTGGAACTCAGTGTTTACTGGCACTTGAGTGCCATAAATACGGTACTGAGTTACTTATGCATCCCCGATGGCAGATAGCACTTCTGCAGGCAGACTGAACGCAGAGAGCAGGAGGCATGAACCTCCGGGATGTTTACTGGTGCCTTGCAGAGTGGGTGCTGAGTAACCTGCCAGGAACATGACACCACCTGGTGTGCCGAACACCGTTCTTGCTGCGTCTGTCTCCTGCAACTGAACTAATTCAGGAAAACACCCAGCAAGCTCGGGAGAAAGCTGGCAGGTGTTTGACAGAGGGAGTTTAGAGAGGATAAAGGAAAGGACCAAGGCTGGGAGGTATACTAGGGGATGAAACTTGGAAACGCGTGACATAGTAGTTATGCTAGATCACCTGTGACTTGAAAACTTCCAGCCTCCCCACTGCGCAGTGCCCCACGCTCTCAGAATCCCTTCTTGCTTAGTTTCTCCTGCAGTCATTGGTGATGACTGTAAAGCAGCGGTTCTCAACCTTCTGGCCCTTTAAATACAGTTCCTCATGTTGTGACCCAACCATAAAATTATTTCCGTTGCTACTTCATAACTGTAATGTTGCTACTGTTATGAATCGTAATTTCAATTTCTGATATGCAGGATGGAGCCAGGTGGCCATGAGGTTGGCACGGCCTCTCGGGAAGGTGCCCAAGAGAAACGACTCTCTCCGAGAGCATCAGAACCCCTTCCCTACACAGTTAGCATCAGCTCCATCTGGAACACCACTGGACTGCAACGTCTGCTTGAAAAGGATCTCTAGCTTAATTGGCAAGAGAGAACATACACACATGGGTACCTGCAAAGAAGACCAGCAAATCTTCACTAGCTCCTGAATGGGATGCTGTGAGGGGCGGCACTTTGAGCTCGGAGGCGGGAGGGCTTCATGGAGGAGGAGGCACTAGAGGTACACCCTGCAGTGTGAGGGGGACAAGGGCTGGGACAGGTGAGGAAAGAACATCTCGAGGTCCTGAGACTCGAGCAGTGGTGGGACTGGAGCCCATGCAGTGGCAGGTGCAGAGCTGATATGTGACCCAGCTTGACACCCACTGACCATATCATCTCCTACAACATTGCACTGAAGCTAACCAAATGAATAGGAAATCAGACAAAACGAATGTGGCTTACTAGTTTGTGACAATGACAGATAGGAACCCAATGACATGTGTCTAACTTGGTGCTAGGGACTGTAGAGAAAACATTTAAAACATGGCACAAAAAGCAAGATTAGAGCATAAGAAAATATTTTAAAATACGTTGAAGCCTAGTATAATCGGTGTGACGTTATATTATTCTGACTATATAACACAAATGTAATTTAGAAATTAATAAAGGGGACATCTGCATAGTTCCAACAACCTAACATAATAATAGAGGAGTATGCCAGTTAGCCAGGATGCTGTAATGTCACCACCGATCTACAAGTGGCTGAGAGCTACAGGAAGGCGGGGCCGCGAGTACAAGTAGTGGTGAGCGGGGTGGCCAGGTGAGGCCAGCGGCAGTGAGCTACTCATGCACAGATTCGTGTGCAGGGCTACTAGTAAAAAAACGTAAATAGGTTAGTATGGACATGGGTGGTTAGTGAATCCCCTGAGGTGGCCCATCAAAACCAAATTTCCTTCCAGCTCCCAGCAGGCACCAGGGGTCTCTGGCGAGGAGCAGCCTCCAGGCCAGGCAGGAGCCACCTGACTGGGAAGCTGGGAAAGGGGGTGGGGCTGACCCTGCAGTTCTGCCTTTGGATGCTGTTTCTGCTCAGATCCACCCAGTGAGAGGCCCCAGCCAGCTTGCAGAATATGAAGTCGAAGGACAGTCACTCTGGGAGGGAGGGTGCGGCTCACAGTACTGAGTCAATGTATTATTCATGAGGCATCGCCTAATTGTTTATGGTTATAAAGTCCATAACCCAGCCCAGGGCAGGAACAGCTGTTCATGCTGCCATTTGACAGTCTGTCTGAAAGGGAACTTGTGTCCTATTTCCACTTTCCCACGGCGTCACAGGTGCAGGAGCCGCTCCTGAGCTCCCAGAAGCCCCTCCACGCTCCCTTCAGTGTCCTGCAAGGCAGGCACCGCCTCCCTGTCTTTGGGAGCCTGACCTCCTGGCAGTGAGCTGGGTCCCTCGCTCCAGTAGCCGCTGGGGACGGGGTAAGAGTGCTCTCCAGTAGCGGACGGGAATGCAGAACCAAGCACAGCAGTTCCACTGCTAGGAGTCGGCTGGCGAGTGCGCTGTGCCCTCACTGTGTGAGGAGAAGTGAGGACAGTGTTTACAGAGAAGGAAAGAATCGATGACCGAGATCACAACTCTCTACAAGGGAGGCGCCAGGTTAAGGTGACCAGATTTAAAGCGGTACACCATTGACCGCGGGACAAATGGTTAAAAATTGGGACTGTCCCGCCAAAAGCAGGACATCTGGTCACCTTACGCTGGGTTGAAATGGTGACAGAGGCTCCATGTGAATAGAAGCTGCCGCTGCTGGAGATGACCACTTTCTAGCATTTCCTGTCTGACCGCATTTGCCCTCAGAAGCCTGGAGTGTGTGCTCTGAGCATCCCCACTGTGCGGAGGAGAGAGACTGACAGGCATTCCCACCCTTGAGTCGGTGCTCTACAGCCGATTTGCAAAAACACTTAGAGCACATACCAGTGGTTTGCGATGTAGTGGGTCAGCCCAAGGGCTGTGCCATGGTGGCGGTACAGGGTGAGGGGGGCTGAGAGCGCTGCCGGCCCAGGACACAGGTGGGGGGCCCAGAGGATAACGCTTCCTGGAGGAGGCGCTGGTCCCCTGGCTTTTGAAGAATAAGTGTAAATTAGAAGGGAAGAGCATACAGTAGATTGATTGAAAAAATGCCCACAGCCCAGCCGATGTGGCTCAGTGGTTGAGTGTCCACCTATGAACCAGCACGTCATGGTTCGATTCCCCATCAGGGCACATTCCCAGGTTGCGGGCTCAATCCCCAGTAGGAGGCACGCAGGAGAAAGCGAATCCCAACCCTCACCTTCACCCCATCACTATCAATGACTCTTCTCATCATTGATGTTTCTAGCTCTCTCTCCCTCTCCCTTCCTCTCTCTGAAATCAATAAAAATGTATTTGGGGGGGAAAATGCCCACAATTTTTCTCTCCTTGTATTCTTGGCCCTTGCAATAGACTTTGCAGCTCTTCTCATGAAAAGTTTGAATCTATTTCTCGATGCCCTAAATCTTGTCACTTGCTTTGGCCAATAGAATGTGGTAAAAAGGATGTTGTGTCTGTTGTAAGCCTTGGCTCCAAGAGGTCTCACATGTTCTCTCTCTCTCTCTCTTTCTCTCTCCCTCCCTCTCCCTCTCTGTCATCAACATGTGAAAAACCTGGGCTAAACCCCTGGATGACGACATAACACATGGTTTAGTTACCCTGGTTACTCTAATCAACAGCCCACCAACCATCACACATAACAGTGAGCTGAGCCCATACGAGACCTGCCGGCCCACGGTGAAACCACCAGTTGACTGCAGAGACGTGAGTGGGCTCAGTCCAGGTCAGCCAAGCTGACCTCGATTAGCAGAACTGCCCAGCAGACCTCTAGCCTCGTGAGCAGAAGTCAGAGTTTGCTGTATGTCACTGAGGCCCTGTGGTTGTTTGTTGTGCAGCAGGTGTTGCCATAATAGAGGTAGGCGGGTCCTCCTTTATAAAGTAAGACCATTGTAGTCCCGACTGCCCAGCGCACTTTGCTTTGGAAAAGAATGTGGGATTCTTCAAAGCCTTCTCTGAGTTGACACTGTTGACATTTGGGGCCCAATCTTCCTAGGTAACTGCTCTGCGCTCAGCAGCATTTATGGTCTCTGCCCACTAGATGTCAGTAGCACCCCCAGTTGTCACAACCAAAGTGTCTCCAGACGAAGCCAAATATCCTCTAGGGGGCGAAACTGCTCCTGGTTGAGAGACACGGTCCAGAAACCAAAGCAAAGACGTTGCCCAATACCCAACGTCCCCCCAACCCAGCCATCTTTTCTCTAAGATAGTCTCAGGGGCAGACCAAGCGGGGCCCTTGGGAACTTGTGGTTCTGGGGTGGCCAGTGGGGGGCAATGCCGGCGGGGCTCAACAGGGAGGCTCCTGGGAGCTGCCTGAGTCTTCTTAAAGCTTTCTCTGGGTGGGCAGGTGCTGGCTCGACACTCTGTGTGTTGCCCATAGAATGAAGCTTAAAAACAAAAAGGGAACTAAAATGCAGGAGAAGAAGGAATTACAGGCCACCGTGTAGATCAGACCCCTGTGTCCAAGGATTTCTTCGCTTCCCCCTGACGAACTCTCGCTCCTAGTGCACTGCCTTTCTTGCTTAGATGTTTGCGAGAAAGAGCAACTCATCGCCACATTCCCATACAAACGCGGACATTCCCATCGCAACTTGCCCATCTTATCAGCTTCTTAATTTGAAGCTAAAAAAGATGGTTAGCATTTTTCCTCTTCCAAAGATCAAGTTCAAATCAGCATCTCTGATCATAATCACACTTCCCAGAGCAGATTTCACCTCTGAGAGCTCGCCAGGTCAGGGTCTCAGGAGAACGTGCACTCGGAGGTTCCAGAAGCTGCAGGCGGGGAGGGTGGCGCTGCACCTCCTGACTCCTCACTCACCGCCCCACACCCTCACCGGCAAGCATATTGGAGACTTATGTCCTTTAGGCCTCAATCAAATTACTTAACTTGCACAGGCTTCCATGTCCCTCTAATAAATAGTAATAACAGTAACCTTCTACTTCTCTGCCTTGCAAGACAAACTAATGGCTTCAACCATGAGTGTGTGTTCCAGTCCATTAGAAAGGAAGAGAACATCTATTAAGAAACAGGCAACTCCTTTTATTTGGTTTCCCCGTGGACCCAGGCCTCGTCTTGCCCAATGGGAGTGCTTCGCAGAAAAAGGTGAGGTCACAGATTCTTGGCGTCTCCGTGTTGGACGCAGCCAAAGTTTTGGAAAATGAGCTATTAATTTGCTCTCTCTGTAATTCAATGGTTAAGTTTCCTGCGGAGTTTTGGTGATGGTTCAGCTTTGTGAACACAAGAGTGCATTGGGGTGGAGAACAGAGAAACAGTGTTAAGAGTTCAGGTGAGGCTCCCCGCAGGCTGTTTGGGGGAATTTGCATTGTGTCTAAATGTTAGAGATGACAAATCACCCATGGCTCTCACCAAGAGCAGAAATGCGGACAGCTCCAAGGCCCCTGGCGAGGCATGCTCCAGCGTGCTCCATTGGAGGCAGCAAGCACTTCCTGCAAGGCTGGGGGTGGGGTGGGGAGGGTTCCCAAAGGTGTCTCCCCTACAGGCCCATCCAGGCTCCAGAGCACATGACACCTTGCTAGGCGCCTGCCCACACAGGAAGTTGTGGATGTCAGTCAGGCTGGGGGAGAAGAGGGAAGCTTAGGTCCTTGCCTCTGTGGAACTCATCATCCAAAAGCCTGCCTCCTGCTTGGCTGGTGGGGCTCAGTGGGTGAATGCCGACCTGTGAACCAGGAGGTCAGGGCACGTGCCCGGGTTGTGGGCTCAATCCCTGGTGTAGGGTGGGGCAGGAGCTAGCCGATCAATGATTCTCTCTCATCATTGATCTCTCTCTCTCTCACCTCCAATTCCTCTCTGAAATCAATAATTTTTTTCAAGCCCGTTTCCTGGTTCCTGTACGCCTGACAAATACATGAAGAGAAATGAGAAGCCCATGCATATTGTGCCTCGCAGAATTCACAGGACTGGTTTATAAGTTATCTCTGAGCCTCACAGCAGATCTGGAGCATGCGCAAACATGGCCTCTGAGTGATGTTTCGTTCACCCCGGCCACTTGTAGCAATACTGTCTCCCCCACTCGCTACGCTTCTCCACCACGCCCTAAGGAGCTTGGGGTCCCTGACAGCAATCTTCTCCGACGCTGAGTGCAAACAGTTAAGGCGATGATGTTCCTTTTATCCGCATTCCTTTCTCTACATATTGATAGACATACGGTAAATACAGTGGACCCTCAGTTCCTAAACTTAATTCATCCCAAAAGGCTATGTGAGAAGCAATTTGTTCAAAAACGGAATCATTTTTTCTAGAAATAATGTAAGTAGAATTAATTTGTTCCAGACCCCCAAATGATCCCCTGTTTGAACCTTTCTTACACACAGCACGTGACTCATGGACTGTTTAATCTATAAACAAGCACTTCTCTTTGTGTGTGGGGGGTTATCTTTATTGTAGAAAGTATTGCATATGTCCCTTCTTCTTCCCACTGACCCTATCTAGCTCGCTCCTACCTCCCACCCCAGACCTTCACCACCCTATTGTCTGTGTCCCTGGGTTATGCACATATGCATGCAAGTTCTTTGGCAGATCTCTTCCCACCCATTCACCCTCCCCTGCCTTCCTTCTGAGATTTGTCAATCTGTTCCATGCTTCTGTGTCTCTAGATCTATTTTGTTCATTAGATTCCACATCTGAGTGAGATCATGGGATACTTGTCTTTCTCTGACTGGCCTATTTCCCTCAGCATAATACTCTCCTGGTCCCTCCATGCTGTCTCAAAAGGTTAGAGTTCCTTCTTTTTTACTGCTGCATAGTATTCCATGGTGTACATGTACCACAGCTTTTTTACCCACTCATCTGCTGAGGGGCACTTGAGCTCTTTCCAGATCTTAGCTATTGTAAATTGTGCTGCTATGAACATAGTGGGGCATACATTCCTTCTGATTGGTGTTTCAGGTTTCTTAGCATATATTCTTAGAAGTGGGGTCACTGGGTCAAATGGCAGTTCCATTCTTATTTTTTTGAGGAAACTTCACACTGTTTTCCATAGTGGCTGCACCAGTCTGCATTTCCACCAGCAGTGCACTGGGGTTTCCTTTTCTCCACATCCTTGCCAGCACTTGTCATTTGTGGAATAGTTAATGGTGGCCATTCTGACAGGTGTGAGATTATACCTCATCCTGGTTTTCGTTTGCATCTCTACAATGCTTTTTGAGCATTTCTGCATCTGTCTCTTGGCCATCTGTGTGTCCAGTTTGGAAGAATGTCTATTCAGATCTTTTGCCCATTTTTAAAATTAGATTGTTTGTCTTCCTTTTGTTAAGTTGCATGAGTTCCTTATATATTTTGGATATTAACCTTTTATCAGATGTATCATTGCCAAACATGTTCTCCCATACAGTGGACTCCCTTTTCATTTTGTTGATGATTGGTTTCTTTTGCTGTGCAAAAGCCTTTTATTTTAATGTAGTCCCATTTGTTTATTTTCCCTTTAGTTTCCCTTGCCCTAGGAGGTGTATCTGTAAACATATTGCTATGAGAGATTTTGCTGCCTATGGTTTCTTCTAGGACTTCTATGGTTTCACGACTTACATTTAAGTCTTTCATCCATTTCGAGTTTATTCTTGTGTATGGTGTAAGTTGGTGGTCTAGTTTCTTTTTTTGCCTGTGTCTGTCCAATTTTCCCAGCACCATTTATTGAAGAGACTGTCTTGACTCCATTGTGTGCTCTTGCCTCCTTTGCCAAATATTAATTGAGCAGAATGACTTGAGTCGATTTCTGTGGTCTCTGTTCTGTTCCATTGATCGATGTGCTTGTTCTCGTGCCAGTATCAGGCTGTTTTGATTACAGTGGCTTTGTAGTATGACTTGATATCTGGAATTGTGATTCCTCCAACTTTGTTCTTCTTTCTCAAGATCGCTGTGGCTTTTGGGGTCTTTTTTGGGTCCATATAAATTTTTGAAGTGTTTGTTCTAGATCTGTGCAATATGCTGTTGGTATTTTAATGGGGAGTGCATTGAATTTATGGATTGCTTTGTGGTAGTGTGGACCTTTTAATGATGTTGATTTTACCAATCCATGAACACGGTATATTCTTCCACTTGTTTATATATATTCCTCTATCTCTTTTTTCAACATCCTGTAGTTTTCTGAGTACAGATCTTTTACTTCCTTGATTAAGTTTATTCCTAAGTATCTTAATTTTTTGTTGTTGCAATGGTAAAAGGGATTGTGTTTTGTTTTTTCTCTCTTTCTGAGAATTTATTATGGGTGTATAAAAATGCCATTGATTTCTGGGTGTTAATTTTGTATCCTGCTACATTGCTGAATTCATTTATTAAATCTAGAATTTTTTTGTGAAGTCTTTAGGGCTTTTTATGTATAATATTATGTCATCCATGAATAACGACAGTTTTACTTCCTTCTTTCCAATTGGGATACCTTTTATGTTTTACGCTTGTCTGATCACTATGCTAGGATTTCCAGTACTATATTGAATAAGAGTAGTTAAAGCGGACATCCCTGTATTGTTTTTGTTCTTAGGGGAAATGGTTTTAGTTTTTGCCCATTGATATGATGGTGGCTGTAGGTTTGTCATATATGGTCTTTATTATGTTGAGATATGCTCCCTCTATTCCCACTTTGCTGAGAGTTTTTATCAAAAATGGGTTTTGGATGTTGTTGAATGCTTTTTCTGGGTTAATTGATGTGATCATGTGATTTTTGTCTTTAAATTTGTTCATGTGATGTGTCACATTAATTGATTTGCGGATATTGTACCAGCGTTGCATCCCTGGAATAAATTCCACTTGGTCATGGTGTATGATCTTTTTAATATATTGCTGGACCTGACTTGCTAATATTTGTTGAGGATTTATGTTCATTGGGAATATTAACCTCTCATTTTCTTTCTTTGTAGTGTCTTTTCTGGTTTTGGAATTAGGCTAATGAGGTTTGAAGTGCTTCTTCCTCTTGGATTTTTTTTTGAATAGTTTGAGGAGTCTATGTGTTAGTTCTTATTTGAATGTTTGATAAAACTCCCCTGTAAAGCTGCCAGGACTTTGGTTTGGTGGGAGTTTTTTTATTACTTCTTCTATTTCATCAGTTGTTACTGGCCTATTCAGGTTTTCTGATTCCTCCTGATTCAGATTATTATCGATAGGTACTTATTTATTACCATTTTATTTCTGATGTCTAGGTTTCTCTCTCTCTCTCTCTCTCCCTCTCTCTCTCTCTCTCTGCTTGTTTGGTGGTTATAAACTCTTTTAGCCACTTGTTTTTATTCTGGGAAGTTCTTTATTTAACTATCTATTTTTTAAAATATTTATTTATTAAATTGACATTGGTCAACATGAACATATAGGTTTCAGGTGTGGGTTTCTATGTTACAAGATCTGTATATTGCACCATGTGCCCACCACCCAAAGTCAAATCTTCTCCTGTCACCTTATATTAGGACCCCCTTCTTCCCCTACCCCCTTACCTATAGCAGCTACCAGTCTGCTGTTTGTGTTCAAAAATTTCAGTTTTATATCCCATATATGAGTGAAATTATATGGGTCTTAGCTTTTTCTGACTGATTTATTTCACTTACCATAATGTTCTCAAGGTCCATCCATGTTGCTGCAAATAGTGCTATTTCATCCTTTCTTATGGCTGAGCAGCTGTGTGTATGGACCACATCTTCTTTATCCAGTCCTCTATCTCAGGACACTTTGGTTGTTTCCATGTCTTGGACACCATGAATAATGCTGCCTATGTATTTGTGAATACATGATTTTGAGTTAATTGGGTACCCAGGGGAGGAATTGCGGGTCGTATGGTAGTTCTATTCTTACTTTCTTGAGGAATCGCCAGACTATTTTCCATAGTAGTTGTACCAGTCTACATTCCCACCAGCAATGAATGAGGGTTCCCTTTTTCTAAAACCTCTCCCACGGGTGTTATTGCTTGTCTTGTTGATAATGGCCACTCTGAAAGGTATAAGGCTTTATCTCATTGTCGTTTTGATTTGCATTTCCCTAATTGCTGGTGGGATTGAACGTCTTTTCATATATCGGCTCTTGTATGTCTTTTGGGAAAAGTGTATTTTCAGTCCTCTGCCTACTTTTTGATTGAGTAGTTTGTTTGTTTGGTGTTGAGTTTTATGAGTCCTTTCTATATTTTAGAAATTAAACTTTTTCTCAGAGCTACTGTTTGCAAATATCATCTCTTATCTGGTTGGCTGCCTCTTTGTTTTGTTGTCAGTTTCTTTTGCTGTGCAGAAGCCTTTTAGTTTGATAAAATCCATTTCATTTATTTTTGCCTTTATATCCCTTGCCTTTGAGGTCGGGTTCATAAAATGTTCCATACAACCAAGGTCCATAAGTTTGGTACCTATATTTCCTTCTATGTGACTTATTGTTTTGGGTCTAATATTTAGTTTTTTAAATCCATTTTGAACTAATTTTTGTACATAGGGAGAAACGGTACATTTCTTGCAATGCTGGTTTAGTGGTAATAAATTCCTTTAGCCTTTTTTGTTTGGGAAGCTCAGACAGAAGTTTTCCCAGCACCATTTATTGAAGAGACTGCCTTCACTCCATTGTTCATTTCTGGCTCCTTTGTCAAAACTTATATGTCCACATACATGTGGTTTTATAGCTGGGCTCTCTATTCTGTCCCATTAATCTGTGTGTCTGTTTCTCTGCCAATATCATGCTATTTTTATTATCCTGGTTCTGTAGAATAATTTGATGTCAGGTAGCATGATACCTCTAGCTTTGCTCTTTTTTTCTCAGGATTGTTTTGGCTACTCAGGGTCTTTTGTGGTTCCATACAAATCTGATGATTTCTTGCTCTATTTCTTTAAAAAATGACATTGGGATTTTGATGGGGGTTGCATTAAATATGTATATTGCTTTGGGTAATATGGCTATTTTAACTATGTTGATTCTTCCAATCCATGAACATGGGATATTTTCTGCCATGCCAACACAACCAAGGGTTCAGTGAGCCAGGGGGAGGGGGGGCGGGGAGGGGGCAGCGAAGGATGTACAAATGACAGAAAAAGAGAATACGTTGGGTCTAGGTGGATCTCCTGTGCCTGGCTAAGGCCACAGAGAGATCCAGACAGCCTTTATTTTATAGCCACAGGTAAACAAGGTAGTGGTCATCATAGTTACAATGTTCTTGTGAGTTTCACTTGTTTTGGCAGCACTTGCTGCACCTCCCTCAGTCCATTAGCTTCCCATATAAGATCTAGGGAAAATCATAAGGTCAAGCCTAATTATTCTGAGAGAGCTGTGCCCTCTAAGCTGGGACTTGTTTGTGGCTTTGCCAACAGGTCAGTCCGAGACTTAACCCTATAGCTGCTCCCTACAATTTTCCATTTTGTTGTGTCTTTTTCAATCTCTTTTAATAATGCTTTGTAATTTTCAGTATATAGGTCGTTCACATTCTTTGTTAAGTTTATTCCTAGGTATTTTATTCTTTTGGTTGTAATTGCAAAAGGAATTGAGGCTTGTTTTCATTTCTTTTTCTGAAATTTCATTGTCAGTATACAGGAAGGCAATGGATTTTTCACTTTGATTTTGTATGCTACAACTTGACTGTATTTGTTTATTTTTTCTAATAGTTTTTTTTGGTGGAGTCTCTAGGATTTTTTATATACAGAATTGTGACATCTGGAAAAAGATGTGACCTTCTGCTTCCATTCCTCTGATGTCACTTTTTCACTACTATTTTGAATAATAGCCTTGTTGGATATAATGATCTTGGTTTCAGATCTTTGCTTTTCATTACCTTGAATACTTCATGCCATTCCCTTCTGACCTGTAGAGTTTCCAATGAGAAATCAGCTGACAGCCTCATGGGAGCTCCTTTGTAGTAACTAATTGCTTTTCTCTTACTGCCTTTAAGATTCTCTCTTTATCTTTAATTTTTGGCATTTTAATTATGCTGTGTCTGGGCCTGGGCCTATTTGGGTTCTTCTTGCTTGGGACTCTCTATGCCTCTTGGACTTGTATGACTTTTCCTTCACCAGGTTAAAGAAGTTTTCTACCATAATTTCTTCAAGCAGGTTCTCTATCCCTTGCTCATCTGGCACTCTATGATGTGAATATTGTTACATTTCACATTGTTCCAAAGCTCCCTTAAGCTGTTCTTTTTAAAAAATTGTTTTTTTTTCTTTTTGGTTCTCTGATTGAGTGCTCTATCATTCTTCATAGTTACTACATCTTTTCACATGCTGTTGAGCATCTTTGCCATCATTGTTCTGAACTCTGTATCTGATAAATTTCTTTCTTTTTTTTGAGCATTTTATTTTTTTATTTTTTATTTTTTAAATTTATCTTTATTGTTCAGATTATTACAATTGTTCCTCTTTTTTCCCCCATAGCTTCCCTCCTCCCATTTCCCACCCCAACTTCTGTCCTTGCCCCCCCACTGTCCTCATCCATAGGTGTACAATTATTATCCATTCTCTTCACGCACCCCAACACCCTTAACCCCCAAAAATTATCCATCCACTCCATTCTATGCCTCTGATTCTATTCTAGTCACCAGTTTATTCTGTTCATCAGATTTTTTATTCACTTGATTCTTAGATTCACTCGTTGATATATATTTGTTGTTCATAATTTTTACTTTCCTTTTTCTTCTTCCTCATTCTCAAAGGATACCTTTCAGCATTTCATATAATACTGGTTGAGTGGTGATGAACTCTTTTAGCTTTTTCTTGTCTGTGAAGGTCTTTAT
>PVJC01046619.1:0-13241 GCA_004026665.1 Murina feae
AGCATGATTTGTACAGCCGGGCTCCCTCCTCTCCTACCTATGCATTATCATTTCCTGGTTAGTCATCTATTACTGCAAAACAGACTACCCTCAACCTCACCTTTAAACAACAAACATTTATCACTGCACACAGTTCCCGAGGGTCAGGAATCTGGTGAATAATTTAACTGGATGGTCCTGGCTTGGGGTCTCTCATGAGAGCTGCATGCTATGAGGACCTGGCCAGGGATGGAGAGTCTGCCTCCAGGCTCACTCTCATGCCTGTGGGAGGGGGCTTCAGCTCCTTGCCATGTGCTCCACCTCATAATGCTGCTCACAGCACAACTTCTTCCCCCAGAGAGAGGGAGGGATCCACAATGGAAGCCAGTGGCATCTCTAAGCTACTCTTGGAAATGACGTAACCTACTTCTGCCATATTCTGTTGGTCACACAGACTAACCCTAGTGTGACGTGGGGAAGGAGTATGATTGGTGCTGCCTCTTGTTCACTATTGTATCTCCTAGACCTGATGCATAGTCTTATCATCTAAGTCAACAATAGATACTTAAGACACAAGACCAGGTACCATCTTATTAATCTTCATAGCCACTATAGGGACTGTTTATGTCTCCAACAAGGGGAAAATGGCAGAAAGCAAAAGAGGCTAACGCCAGAAAAGAATCAAACTAGACAAGAAAAAAACACCAAAAACACCTTCTCCAAAGGAGACATTCCGAACAGCTTCCTACTGTGGGGAGACCCCGTGGCAAGTCACATGGGATCATCATTGTAGCCAGAAGACAAATCAGGCTCAGGATCCCTGCCCTGTGGGAGGCAGGGAGGAGGTCCTCTTTGAAAGGGGAACTCATACAGAAGAGCATCCAAATTACTACTAATAACATTCATAGCTGTAAAATGGGGTAACAACGTCACTAACTTCACAAAGTTGTTGTGAGGCTCCATTGAGATAAATATTGTGACTGCCACAGTGCCCAGCAACCAGGACATCCATAAATGATAGCTACTTTCAGAGAACCAAGATGGCTGCATAGGTAAATGCCTGTATTCACTGCCTCCCACAACCACATCAAAATTACAACTAAAATACAGAGCAACTATCATTCAGAATCACTTGAAATCTGGCTAAATGGAAGCCCTACAACTAGAGAAGTAAAGAAGAAAGTACATTAAGACAGGGGTGTCTCCTGCATAGCAGCTCTTCCACTGTAGTAGCCGCTGGTCCTCACAGCCAATTGACTAGAAGGTCAATTCTTCCCAGTGATGCCAACAGCAATCAAGGCTCAACTACAATATGAGTGCACACACAGCCCACACAGAGGTTCACCTAAAGTGCCCAGCTCAGATGACTGGGGAGGCTGAGCTACTGGGCCCTAAAGGACATCAACTACACAAGGTCACTCTACAAATTCCAGGAGACATACATCGCAGCTCTACCTAATACATAGAAACAAACACAGGGAAGCAGCCAAAATGTGGAGACAAAGAAACATGTCACAAATGAAAAAAACAGAAGAAATTTCTAGGGATGGGGGGGACTAAATAAAATGGAAGCAAATAAACTACTAGATACAGAGTTCAAAGCAATGGTATAAGGATGTTCAAGGATCTTAAAGAGAGCTTCAAGGGACTTAGAGAGCATTTCAAGGAAATTAGTGAGAATATCAAAGACATGAAAACGGTCCAGTCAGAAATTAAGCATACACTAACTGAAATAAAGAATAATTTACAGAGATTTAATAGTAAAGTAGAGAATGCAGAGAATCACATCAATAATTTAGAATATGAAGAAGCAAATAACACCTAATCAGAAGAGCAAAAAGAAAAAATAATTTAAAAATATGAAGATAGTTTAAGGAGCCTCTGGGACAACTTCAAGTCCACATTCACATCATGGGAGGTACCAGAAGGAGAAGGCAAAAAGCAACATATTAAAAATCTGTTTGAAGAAATAACAACAGAAAACTTCCCCTACCTAGTGAAAGAAGTCCAGGAAGTGCAAAGGATCCCTAACAAGAGAAGCCCAAAAAGGTCCATACCAAGACACATCATAATTAAAATGCCAAGGGTTAAAGACAAAGAGATAATCTTAAAAGCAGCAAGAGAAAAACAGTTAGTTACCTACAAGGGAGTGCCCATACAACTGTCAGCTGATTTCTCAATAGAAATTTTGCAGGCCAGAAGGAAGTGGCAAGAAATATTCAAAGTGATGAATAGCAAGACTTAAACCAAGATTACTCTACCCAGCAAAGCTATCATTTAGAATTGAAGGTCAGATAAACGGCTCCCCAGACAAGAAAAAGCTAAAGGAGTTTATCACCACCAAACCAGTATTACATGAAATGTTGAAGGGTATTCTTTAGGCAGAGGAAGAGGAAGAAAAAGAAGGAGCAAGAAGAGGAGGAGAAGGAGAAGGAGGAGGAAGATGAGAAGGAGGTGGAGGGGAAGGAGAGGGAGAAAGATCAAAATTATGAACAATAAAATGGCAATAAATACTTATCTATCAACAATTGAGTCTAAAAATCAAAATAAACTGATGAATGAAATAAAACCAGAGGCATGGAAACATGGAACAGACTGACAAATCTCAGATGGAAGGGGGATGGGAGGCAGAAAAAGATTAACCAAAGAACTTATATGCATTATCTAAGGACTTAGACAATAGGAAGGTGAAGGCCTGGGTGGGGCAGGGTGGAATCTGGGTAGAGGGAGGTAATGGGGGCGGGGGGAGACATCTGTAATACTCTCAACAATTTTTTTTTTATGATAGCTACTTTTTTCATTGAGTGGATATGACTGCCTAGTCCCAGCCAGCTACAACCTCCTGCAGCCATGAAAAGGGGCAACAATCTCTTCTCCAAGGAGTTCTGCTAATTCTTTAAGACAAATAATAAACGAGGAAAATGTGGGGAAAAAAATGAGTAAAACCACTAGATCTGGCTGGCTATGGGGAGACATGAGATTATTTTCTAATTAAGTGGCTGCTGGAGAGATATTGCCTTTGAAACCTACTGCTTGCTTAGCCAGTGCTAGTCTTCAACGAAATACAGCTGCCCCCCAAAATAATTAAAACAGCAAAATGTCAGACAAGAAAACTATCCCATTTACAAATTTACAAGGCTTTGTGGGGAGGAGTATTTCCATCAAAAGTGAAGTAAGGATGTCACATCCATCAGGATCCACACCCACCCAAATGGAGTAATCCAATGAGGCATTAATAAAAGACCCATATGCAAAAGCGAGGGAAATCCCAAGGGGTGGGGAAGTACCCCTAGAGTGAGTACACAGATACCACCATTAGACCCAAAGGAACACGAAGAAAGAATAGTTATCAAAACCTGGAGGGAGAATGTCAGGTAGAGAGGCCGCCCAATGCCTGGCTGGAGCCATGTTCCTTAGTCAAGAGATGCAGCCTTCCTGACTGAACCTGCAGGAATGAGCCTGGATGAGAACAGACACCCTAACCCCAGTCCTCACTCTCATCCCTTCCTCCAGTCTCTCTGTGTGGAAACCCAACCAGAAGCTAGAGGGAAGGGAGCCCGCTGATGAAGGAGAGCACAGGGGTTAGAAGCAAGGTGGAGGGGGGAGGGAGCTGGACGGTCAAAGAAAAACATCCAATCCACAAATTTATAAATTTATAAAGAAAAATAGCAGTAACACATATAACAAACATACATGTTTGTGTAAATACTAAAGGCCCAGTGCATGAAAGTTGTGCAGGGGGGAGGGAGAAGGGCCCCTCAGCCAACCTGTGCCCTCTCACAGTCCAGGAGCCCTTGCTCCTTACCACCCACCTGCAGGGGAGGTGGAAGAGGCTCTCACCACCACCTCTGCGCTTGCCAGCCTGAGCCCTGCTGCTGACTGAGGGGAGCTCCCCCCTGTGGGAGTGCACTGACCACCAGGGGGCAGCTCCTGCATTGAGCATCTACCCCCTCATGGTCAGTGCATATCATAGCGACCCGTCATTCCTGGTGGTCCACTGTTCAGTCAATTTGCATATTAGGGTTTTATTACATAGGATATCATGCCATCTTTCTTCTTTTCAATCCTCACCTGAGAATATGGTTTTCTTTTTATTGATTTTAGAAAGAGAAGAAGAGAACAAGAGAAACATTGATTGGTTGCCTCCTGTATGCAACCCAATTGAGGATCAAACCCACAACCTAGGTATATCATGCCACCTTAATAACAACTTTCTAATTCCTCAGTACCATCATCATTTTACAGAGAAGGTAACTGAGGTTCAGAAATATCAAGACTAGACAGTGCTTTCTTACAGTGCTTATCAGTTAATACCTTGTTGTGCTATCCACAATCAGATCTGGGCAGCGTGTCCTCAACGGAGAACTCTTCATCAAGACAGCCCTTAGGCACCCATGTTTGGCACCACATGACCTCCACAGCCACAGGTGATTGGGCCACCGGTAAGTATCATTCACAAGGAAGCCAATCCATAAGCTGGCCAGCAGTCCCCACCACAGTCTGACATAAGTGGGCCAACCAGAGACCCTACTCACAAAAAGTAATTATGAAACGGGGGGAGGGGAGAGGTGTGAACGGTGAACGCAGCAATCAATAAACAGAAATTAGTAAGTGAGGTTCTTATGTAAAGTAACTCACCTTTGCTTCTCAGTTTCTCCTACTTTCCTGAAAGGTTTTTTATTCTCAAAGATCCTGGAGGAGGATGTATTCTGCATCAGCTTTGCCCATATGTGTTTTGTGAAACATGCTCTTTTTTCCAGAGATCCCATGGGGAAAAGATAACAGCCTGTGACCAGATAAATTTAAGACAGACATCATATGACATTTTCCTCCAGACCTGCCCTATCCAGTGTGAAAACGCTAACCATATGTGCTGATTTACATTTAAGTTAATTAGAATAAATCTAAACTTAAACCGCAAGTGCTCAGTAGCTATATGTGGCTAGTGATATCCACGCTGGGAAGTGCCAAGGACATTTCCATCTGCACAGAAATGGATCTACTGCGCAGGACGGCTCTAAATCATTCACAAGGCACATCACCATGTCCAAGTGTCAGAGACATCCAGAAGTGAAATCATGTGCTGAAATGTTTAACTGTTTCTCACACTTATTTGGTCCTGTCCCCCTGTAACACAAGGTGACACCTCACTCAACCATATTTTTGCAGGACATGATTTTTAGAAGGAAAGCAGATCAGCTGGTTTTGGGGGCCTGGCATCTGACCCCAGGAAGCTCTTCTTCCTGTTTAGCTGACTCCCTTTTTGCTCATTTCCTCTGCCTGTCAACTCCCCTGTTTGATGAGTGAAATCAAAATCCCAAGAAATAATTTAAGAGAAAGATTATATTGGAAAAATTGTTATATTTAGGGAACATATAGGGGAGAGCTGATCTATCCAGATAGGGTAGAAATAATAAAGTCAATTCTTATATATCTGATGGATAGAATATTATCCTACCCTAAAACTAATAGTTCTAAACTGTGATAAATTGGAAACATTTAGAACTTAATGTAAAGTGAAAAAGAGGACCCAGCCCAGCTGGTGTGGCTCTGTGGTTGGGCATTGACCCATTCAACAGGAGGTCCCCGAGAGGTCAAGGAACATGCAGGGTTTTGGGCTTGCTCCCCAGTAGGGAGCGTGCAGGATCAATGATTTTCTCTCATCATTGATGTTTCTTTCTCTCTCTCTTCCTTTCCCTCTCCCTCTCCCTTTCTCTCTGAAATCAATAAAAACATGTTTTTAAAAATGAGGACACTAAAGAGCCCATATGTTATGATTCTGAAGGGAATATTCCCAAATATGATATGCTTGTGTTTCAGTGGTGGAATTGGGGGGTATGTTTTTCTGCTGTCCTTTATTTCTTGAATATATTTTAAAAGCACTTAGTACTTTCAGAACCACACCACAAAATACTGCTGGAAGGACAGCCCGGGTATGCTGGGGGGTTGCAGCTGATTCATTCTGGCCCCTGAATTTGCTGATAGTGTGCCTGTTCCAATCGAGCAGCTTGAAGAAGTGCCAGCTCTGGATGGCATGCTGGGATATTCCAAGCATGAGGCCTCCCCTCGCACCCTCACTGCCCTGAGCAATTCTCCATCTTCAGTGGCACAGTGCTCAGAAGTGGCAAGAGACATTGGTCTCCAGGCTTCCCTGTCGGTGGTCTCCCTGTGTCTTCTCTTTCTCTCTGGGAAAGCCACCCCCTCATGGGAACCAAACTTTAACCACCTCTCTAATCCTATCTCTGAGGCCTCCTCGCTGGAGACATCTTTCCCTCCCCCCCCACCTACATAAAATCTCACGCTGATGAAATATATACCCAAACGCCTAGCCCTAATTCTGGCAGATAGTGAACAATAATTTAATAATAATTCCTCCCCCTCTTTTTTAAATTAACATACATTTAATTAGACAAACAGAAAATAATTTCTTTGCAAATGCCAACCCATAAATGCTTCTTTTGATTGATTTTTTTTTTTTTTTGGCCAATTCTTCCCTAATTTACCCCTGGAACATTGGCAGTTCACTCTCCCTATGCCTTCCACCCCCACACCCACACCTCAATTGCTATGACTTAGTCATAACTCAGAGGCCAGCACTCGGCTAAGTTAATTCAACAGTCATTAAGCCAAATGCAAAAGTTAACCAGAGCCCTACTGAATAACTCAGCTGTTTCTACAGTTGAATGGAAGCAGCTTTTATTAAATTATGCAGCCAATGTTCCTTTATTTCCTTTATGAGAATGTGGTTCATAAATTGCTATGTGGATTACTTTAATCAGTTAATTTCAACCATCTACGACCTCGAGGAGGCAATTTCAGTGCATTATGTAAAGTGGACTGAGCGTTTCGGCTTTTGAGGGGACAGTGATTTGGGTTTTGAGCCCCGGACATGCCCAGTGTCGGGGAACACACTATGGGCATCTGTAACCGCCAAGGCCTTTCAGGGCTTTGTCTACCTCGTGCTGAGTCACTCATAATGTTCCTCTCTGCGGAGTTCCAATTGTGTCTCTTAATCGCAAGAGCTTCCTGTGTTCTGGGAGGAAATAATAATAATTCAAATAGCTCCTGGTTATACTCGCCAGAACAACGGGACACGGGCCTGAGCAGGCAGTGCCGATGCAGCGGCTTTTCTAGAAAGGTTTCACGAACATCACTTGTAAGTGGCTGGGCCAGACGACCTGACTGGGGAGAAAAATTCCTCCAAGGCCAGCAGTGTGGAGTCACCACTTCTGCGTTTTACCAACCTTTCTTTTGGGCCTACTATGTGCTGAGGACAGCAGGGATGCAGAGATGCATATTAGCCTTTTATTATGTAGGATTTCCCCATGTTTACCTAAAATAAATATAAGTAATTTAAAATGTTTTTAAATCTTTATTGTTGAGAGTATTGCAGATGCTCCATTCCCCAGCATGGATCCCTCCACCCGGTTCCCACTCTGACCCAGACCTTCGCCACCCTGTTGCCTATGTCCATAGGTAATGCACACATGCATACAAGTGCTTTGGTTAATCTTTTCCTGCCACTTCTCCTCTTCCCTCTGAGATTCATCCATCTATTTCATATTTCCATGCCTCTGGTTCTATTTTGTTCACTAGATTCCTTGTTTGCTTATTTTGATTTTTAGATTCAATTATTGATAGAGATGTATTTATTGCCATTTTATTGTTCATATTTTTTATCTTTTTTCTGCTTCTTTCTCTTTGTAAAGAATACTTTTCAACATTTCATGTAATATGGGTTTGGTGATGAACTACTTTAGCTTTATTTAAATTTTTTATTTTATTGTTTAAAGTCTTACAAATAGTAGTACATATGTCTCCTTTTGTTCCCCCATTGACCTTCTCACAACCTCTTCTACCCCCCAGCACATGCCCTCAACCCACTCCCCCAGTGTCTTGCGTCCATTGGTTATGCTTATATGCATGCATACAAGTCCTTCGGTTGATCTCTTACCCCCCCCCCCCGACTCTTCCCCATCCTTCCCACTATAATTTGACAGTCTGTTCGATGCTTCTCTGCCTCTGTATCTATCTTTTTGTTCATCAGGTTATAATGTTCTTTATTATCCATGAGTGAGTGAGATCATGTGGTATTTTTCTTTCACTGACTGGCTTACTTCACTTAGCATAATGCTCTCAAGTTCCATCCATGCTGTTGCAAATGGTAAGAATTCCTTCTTTTTTACAGCAGCATAGTATTCCATTGTGTAGATGTACCACAGTTTTCTAATCCACTCATCTGCTGATGGGCATTTAGGCTGTTTCCAAATCTTAGCTATTATAAATTGTGCTGCTATGAACATAGGGGTGCACATATCCTTTCTGATTGGTGTTTTTGTTTTCTTAGGATATATTCCCAGAAGTGGTATTACTGGGTCAAATGGCAGTTCCATTTTTGAGGAAACGCCATACTGTTTTCCACAATGGCTGCATCAGTCTGCATTCCCACCAACAGTGAAGAAGGGTTCCTTTTTCTCCGTATCCTCTCCAGCACTTGTCATTTGTTGATTTGTTAATGATAGTCGTTCTGACAGGTGTGAGGTGGTACCTCATTGTTGTTTTGACTTGCCTCTCTCAGATGATTGGTGACTTTGAGCATGTTTTCATATGTCTCTTGACTTTCTGAATGTCCTCATTCGAAAAGTATCTATTTAGATCCTTTGCCCATTTTTTGATTGGATTGTTTATCTTCCTTTTGTTAAGTTGTATCAGTTCCCTGTAAATGTTGGAGATTATACCTTATCAGAGATAACATTGGCAAATATGTTGCCCATGCAGTGGACTTTCTAGTTGTTTTGTTGATGGTTTCTTTTGCCATGCAGAAGTTTTTTATTTTGATGTAGTGCCATTTATTTATTTTCTCTTTAGTCTCTCTTGCCCTAGGATCTATGTCTGTAAAGATATTGTTACAACATATGTCTGAAATTTTGCTGCCTAGGGAGTCTTGTAAGATTTTTATGATTTCCTGTCTTATATTCAAGTCCTTTAGCCATTTTGAGTTTGTTTTTGTGTATGGTGTAAGTTGGTGATCTAGTTTCATTTTTTCAATCTGTCCAATTTTTCCAGCACCATTTATTAAAGAGACTGTTTTGACTCCATTGTATGTTCTTGCCTCCTTTGTCAAATATTAATTGAGTATAATGGCTTGGGTTAATTTCTGGGTTCTCTATTCTGTTCCATTGATCTATATGTCTGTTCTTGTGCCAGTACCAGGCAGTTTTGAAAACCATGTCTTGGTAATATAGTTTGATGTCTGGTATTGTGATCCCTCCAACTTTGTTCCTCTTTTCTGAGGATAGCTGTGGCTATTCAGGGTCTTTTTTTATTCCAGATGAAATTTTGAAGAGTTTGTTCTAGATCTTTGAAATATGCCATTCGTATTTTAATAGGTATTGCATTGAATGTATAGATTGCTTTGGGTATTATGGATATTTTAATGATGTTGATTCTACCAATCCACGAACATGGTATGTTTTCCATTTGTTTATGTCTTCCTCTATTTCTTTTTCCAATGTCCTGCAGTTTTCTGAGTTATAGGTCTTTTACGTCCTTAGTTAAGTTTATTCCTGGGTATCTTAATTTTTTTTTTTTGGTACAATGGTAAATGGGATTGTTTTTTTAATTGTTTTAATTTCTCTTTCTGTGAGTTCATTAATAGTGTATAAAAGGGCCATAGATTTCTGGGTGTTGATTTCGTATCCTGCTACATTGCCAAATTCATTTATTAGCTCTAGTAGTTTTTGATGTAGTCTTTGGGGTGTTCTATGCATAGTATCATGTCATCTTCAAATAAGGACAGTTTTACTTCTTCTTTCCAATTTAGATGTCTTTTATTTCTTCTTCTTGTCTGATCACTATGGCTAGTACTTCTAGTACTATGTCGAACAGGAGTGGTGAAAGTGGGCATCCTTGTCTTGTTCCTATTCTTAGGGGGAATGGATTTAGTTTTTGCCCATTATGTATGATGTTGGCTGTAGGCTTGTCATATAGGGCTTTTATTGTGTTGAGGTATGATCCTTCTATTCCCACTTTGCTGAGAGTTTTTATCAAGTAAGGGTGTTGGATTTTGTCAAATGCTTTTTCTGCATCAATTGCTATGATTATGTGATTTTTGTCTCTCAATTTGTTTATGTGATGTGTCACATTTATTGATTTGTGGATATTGTACCATCCTTGCATCCCCAGAATAAATCCCACTTGGTCATGGTGTATGATCTTTCTAATGTAATGCTGAATCCGATTTCCTAGAATTTTGTTGAGGATTTTGGCATCTATGTTCATCAAGGATATTGGCCTGTAGTTCTCTTTTTTTGTGGTGTCTTTATCTAGTTTTGGAATTAGGATAATGCTGGCTTCATAAAAAGAGCTTGGAAGTGTGCCTTCCTCTTGAATTTTTTGGAATAGTCTGAGGAGGATATGTTTTAGCTCTTCTTTGTATGCTTGGTAGAACTCCCTATACAGCCATCCAGACCAGGGCTTTTGTTTGCTGGAAAACTTTCGATCGCTGTTTCAATTTCTTTGGTAGTTATCAGCCTATTCAGGTTTTTTTATCTTCTTGGTTGAGTTTTGGGAGCTTGTATTTTTCTAAGAATATGTCCATTTCATCTAGGTTGTCCATTTTATTGGAATAGAGTTGTACATAGTGTTTTTTTCATAATCACTTGTATGTCTGTGGGATCGGTTGTTACTTCACCTCTTTCATTTCTGATTTTGTTTATTTGGGTCCTCTCTCTTTGCTTCTTGGTGAGCCTGGCTAGAGGTTCATCAATCTTGTTTATCCTTTCAAAGAACTGGCTCTTGGTTTTGTTGACCTTTTGTATGTTTGTTTGTTTGTTTGTTTGGTCTCTATGTCATTAGCTCATTAAGAGCAATAAACTGGTTTAACTGGAATATACTGACTTAAAGAACAGAAGGAAAAATAACAAAACAAAAAAAACAAAAAAAAGTTCAGTGCTGTGGATGGCAGAATCCTCACCCTTTCCCTTTTTTTTTATCCTGCTTTTCCCATGAACCTATTTGCACTCAACCTCCAAATCAACACAGAGGACAAAATCAGATGCTGTACTATGCATTTTATAGTGCCATTTGAGTAGAAAGAGGTGTTTTTCAATCTTTACTTTTTTTTAATCAATGCAGTTCAAACTTGCTCCCAACGTTCCAGGAGCCAGGCCAACATGGCTGTGTGGACACACCTTTGCTAGGTGCTGTCAGGCTTCAGGGCTGGGGCAGGGAACATACCAGGTGTTGCTGGAAACGAATCAGCTCTCCTCTCTACATAGCAGGAGTCTTTTCATTATAAAATTCAAATCAGCAGCTGCCGTTTTCCATTACCCCCATGCCCAGCCCTCCTTGCCTGGGGGTGTAGGAAGGTGCTGGGAGGATATTTACTCTAGGCTCTTTGATTTCACTTATTTAACAGAGCCCAGTGACAGCTGCTTGTCTGAGCACAACGCCAGCCAGCTCAGGGCTAGCTGCACCTGGAAGGCAAGCGGAAGAGTTGACGAGGGGCTTCGACCAAGCCCAGGTGCACGGGTCACAGCAACCTCAGCAGACCAGCTACTCCCAAAGACTCTAGGTCCCTCCCAATTCTGCACCCCAACTCCCTGCTCTCCCCCTTTCACCCACAGGTGCCATCGGTGTGTTGTGCCCCAAGGTTTGATGTGCAGATGCCAGGGTTGCAGGTTCAAGATGCTCTGCCTCCTCCTAGTACTTTGAGCCATAAGCACTGGCAGGGACTTTTCCACTCGGTCTTGGTCTTTGGTCCCTGCTAAGGTTTTCTGGACTCTCTAGGCCAGAGACAGCCAGGACTTCGCCTCTGATCAACACCGTGCCTGCAGCCTGCCTGGGGTACCTTCAGCCCCAGGAAAGCGTGAGGGCATGGCTGTCCTAGGTGAGGGGCCATGGGAAGGTGGGGGGGTTAGCTAGCTGCCCCACCCTCAATTGGGGTGGGAAAGGCTGATCAGGGGTGAGGCCAGGGGAGGGGCTGGACAGGGAAGTCATCTTGTGATGGTGTTATGGCATGGGGTCAATTTTCATAATACCTCTTTATTATACAGGATGAACAAGAAATTGTATTAAAGTATATGGTACAGAAAAATAAATTTGAAACTGGATATAGCTGTCAAGATTCTGTCTAGGAGTTGCAAGGGGCTGAAGCTCAAAGTGGCTCAAGAAAAAGAGAGAGAGAGAGAGAGAGAGAGAGAGAGAGAGAGAGAGAGAGACTCATGACTTCTCCCTGGCCTACACCTTATGATGCTCCCCCAACTCTTGCCTCAGGGTAACTCCTGGGGCCTCTGGCCCTGGCTGACATCCCAAAGTAACACAACTCAGCAATAGGCATAATTATTAGCCCCACCTTACCGATGACAAGGGTGAAACACCGAGAGATGTCTAGAGGCTCACAGCTTCTTAAAGAGCCAAGCCAACGTGTGTGCATCCCTGTGGCTCCAAAACCCACGTTCCTCCCACTCGTGCTGGTTGTCTCCAGTCTTCTAGAGAAGGCTTCCTGAGGAATCTTAGCGGCCTGGGCACTTGCAGCATCCAGCCCGTTCCTGCCCAGGCAGAAGAGAGGAGGGTCAGAGGAACCTGGCTGAAAGGAACCTGAGGCAGGTAACAAAGCGATAGACAGAGAAGGAGTCCCCACCGGAGAAAAGCGCCCCCTGCAGACGAAGGCTCCAGGCACACGGGCCTGGTCGTGCTCCCTGCTGCGCTTGCAGAGCCAAACGCAGGCCCAGTGCATGGTGAGCACTCAGTGGACATTGTTGGAAGCATTCAAATGCTAATGTAAAATATCAGGAGTTCACAGGCAGGCACATAGCGAGGGAGTGGAATCCCAGCACGCACAGGCCTGCTTGCCTAGCAGACTTCAGTTCTACAGGGGCTTCTCCACCTGCATTATGGCGTCTGGGGCCCCCGACCCTGTGGTGAGACTGCCCTGTGCCCAGTGCATGTGAGCAGCATTCCTGGTCTCACCTTTAGCTGCCAACACACACACACACACACACCCTGCACTGAACACAAGTGCCTCCTGCATTTCTAAATGTCTGCCTGAGAGCAAAGGCCTTCCTCAGGTGTGCAGACACTGGTTCCCTGCAGCGGACAGCTCCGCACTGAAACACAGTTTTCTGCAGTTTTGCTGGAACAAGGACATACGCTGCCAGGATGCCCTGCGTGTCTTCCTTTCTGGTATGAAGTCCATACACTGTTGCTGGAGCAATAAAGGGAAGGGGTCAGGCAGCTCCTGCAGCTGGCAGAGGCAGGGC
>PVJC01046620.1:0-13238 GCA_004026665.1 Murina feae
TAAGTCAGAGAAACCCACCTAACATAAGTACCTACGTCACTCACATGGAGCACATACACAGCAGTAATGAAGTGAAACAGTAAAAAAAAAATTGAAAAGAAAGATAATAATTCCTGACCTTTACTTGTAGTAAATAAATAATAAAAAACCTAAAGCACATGACAGAACTTTTTTTTATATAAATAAATGTGAGATGGCTACATAACCACGAAACAATGTACATCGAGTCTGTCATATCCTGTCTGTATGTTCTTTGAGAAATATACAAATAAATGTACCTTGAGAAAAGTCTGAAAGATTAGCATACTAATATATTAAGATTATTTTTGTATCCTTTTAAATTTTTTTATTGTTTAAAGTATTACATATGCTCCTTTTGCCCTAATTGGCCCTGCCACTCCCATCCCCCAGGACAAACCCCCACCGTCCCAATGTCTGTGTCCATTGGTAGTGCTTATATGCATGTATACAAGTCCTTTGGTTGGTCTCTAACACCCCCCCTCTTTCCCCTGCCTTCTCTCTGAGGTTGGATGGTCTGTTCAGTGTTACCTTGTCTCTGGATCTACTTTTGTTCATCAGTTTATGTTGTTCATTATATCCCACATATGAATGAGATCATGTGATATTTATCTTTCTCTGACTGCCTTATTTCGCTTAGCATAATGCTCTCCAATTGCATCCATGCTGTTGCAAATGGTAAAAGTTCCTTTTTTTTAAATAGCAGCATAGTATTTCATTGTGTAGATGTACCACAGTTTTTTAATCCACTCATCTGCTGATTGGCACTTAGGCTGTTTCTGAATCTTAGCTGCTGTAAATTGTGCTGCTATGAACTATCATTTGAACTTTTCTGTTTGAATACATTTGTAATTTTTTAAACTAAAATAATATTCTGTCTTTTCATGTTTAAATGCTTCTGTTTCATTTGCCTTCTATGATTTCAAAAATTATGCACACACTTTTGCATGTGTGTGCACATTTACCTAGCATAATCTATTCTTTCCCTCATCCGGTCACACATCTCTTATATCAATTTAATTTATATATTGCTGTTAATATCAATGTTTTAACTCTTTTATTAGCATTGAAGATTTGTGCCCCCCTCTTCTTTCCCTTTTCTCTAGTTCTCTTCTTTTATGATGCTTGCTTTTTGTTATAAGAGTAGCACATTCATTACAGTTTAGAAAATATTGAAAAAGGAAAAACCCATAAAATTATTATTTAACACTTTAATGAATTAACTTCCATTCTTTTCTGTGAATTTTTTCCTACCCTTAATTATGAAATGGTTCCAGCCTAGAGAAGGCAGAGTTCCTACAATCCAACTTTGTCTAATCATAGCGTTCAGCCATATTTACTTTTGAACCTCCCTTCCTCATTGTCTCCCTTGAAATAAAACATTAGAGGGAATTTTGAAGCCCTTGTGTGTGTTTCCTCAAATTTTTTTCTAAATAAAGAATTTCTAGAAATCAGTAATAGGAAAATGAACAAAACCTATGAATAGCAGTTCAGACAAGAAACATGAAGGACCAATAAATTAACTTCAGTATCAAACAGGGAAATGCAAATTTTATCAATAATGAAATATACTTCTAAAACTATTGGACTGGTGATAATTTAGAAGTCTGATAATACCAAATACTGGAGTGGCAATTCTCATTGTACTTTTGGTGAGGGTTTTAAATTGATGCAGTCACTTTGGACCGCAATTTGGGTATATCTATTCAGATTGAATCTATATGTACCAGATTACATAGCAATACCACTACTATGTTTAGGCCATAGAGACCTGCTCAGACATGTGCACAAAATATTCACTGCTATGCTGCTTTTAATGGCAAAATATTGGAAATAGCAATAGTAGAATTTTGACTGAATTTCCTTTGGATTTATAAATCAAGTTAGAGAGAATTACTGTCTTTATAATATTAGTCTTCCAACCCATGAACTTTGTTATATCCCTCCATTTATTTGGGATTTTAATTTCTGTCAATGTTTTTTACTGTTTTCTGTGTAGAGGTCTTGCCCATCTTTCATTAGAATTATTTTTTGGAATCTGATGCTTTTGAATGCTAGTGATAAAGCACACTCTACATTTTTAAGATTTATTTTTCTGATTATAGCTGTAATATACAAATACAGTTCATCTGTCAGCCTCAGTATATTGAGCTTGTTTCCAGACTCCTTGCTATAGCTAAAGGATTTTCTACATTACAGAAACATTTGTCTACAAATAATGAGTTTTATTTCTTCTTTTCTAGTCTTTTATCCTTGTTGCCTTGTACACTACTGGCTGGGATCCTCAATACAACGTTGATTATAATAATAGACGCCTTGGGATTTTTTGTTTTGTTTTGTTTACTTGATGTGGGGAAAAGCATTTAATACTTTGTGACTAGATATCATGTTTGCTGAGGTTTTTCTGTAAAAAAAATATATGTGTGTGTGTGTGTGTGTGTGTGTGTATAAATTTAAAAATCAGAAAGTTCCCTTCTTTTTTAGTTCGCTAAAATAAACCAAACTTGGCATGATATAGTACCCTTTTTATATTTATACTAGAGGCCCAGTGCATGAATTTGTTCATGGGTGGGGTCTGGCCAGCCCAGGTGAAATCGGGGCTGATAAGGGCTGGGCCTGTTGGGAGGAAGAGATGGTGGGAGGTTGGCAGGCCGGCCTGCCCCAGGCCTGATCTGGGCTGGACCAGCTGGGGGAAGGGGTCACAGGTGATTGGCCGGCAGACCCTGCCCCGAATTGGGGTTGGGGAGCTGATTGAGGGCAGGGCCGGCCATGGGGAGGGGCAGTGAGCCGGCTGGTCACACCCCCAAATGGCATTGGGTGTGTGCCAATTGAGGGCTAGCAGCCTGGGGAGGGCCCATGGGTGATTGGCCAACTGGCCCTGCCCCTGATCAGGGTGAGGGGGCCGATCTGGGGTGGGGCCGGGTGGGGGAAGGGACTACAGGAGATTGGCTGGCCGGCCCCACCCCCTATTGGGGTGGGGATACAATCGGGCATGGCTGGCTTGGGGGAGGGATTGGGGGAGGTTGGCCTATTGGGGTCGGAGTGTGATTAGGGGGAGGGGGTGTTTGATGGCTGACCCACCTCTTTTTTTTTTTTTTTTTGCAACTTCACGACTTTTATTTGTGGTGCCTGTGCTATGTCTTGAAAATATCTTCTCTCCCGGCCCCAGATGGCGTCGGTGAGGGAGCAGCAAAAAATAGATGATGTCCCTCCCTATTGCACATGGACCCTATATGCAGGCCCACCTGGCCCAGGCCGGCAGGATGCTTGGCACATTCTCTGATCCCTGCTCAGGGACAGAAGGGGTGACTGGTGGCAGCACAAGTGAGAGGTTACCTCGTGGCCACTCTGGTTCTGGTTACTGATCCTGGCACTTCCTGGTGCTGCCTGCAGCCCTGGTCCCCCTACCTGGCTCAGCCTCCTGTCTCCATCCTGGCCTCAGATGGCCCCCTTGGCTCCTGGGGGCTCTGTCTTCCCCTCCCAGCCTGGGGGTCCCCTAGGGAAGGTTATGGCTTCTCAGAGACTCCCCAGCAGCCCTGTCACTCGTGTTCACACAGGGGAAGGGGTGCATGTGGCAGAAGCAGCTGTGTAAATGTGGGTGCAGGGGCAAGTCCTCCGGGGTCACTTGGACAGTTTGCTGATGATACAGATCAGGGCCGAGTTCTCCTCCTTGAGGCTCTGGTTGTCAGCCAGGAGGTTGGACAGGCCCTTCAGCTCCTCATTCAGCTCAGTGGCCTTGCGTTCCAGGGCCCTGCGCTCAAATCGCTGCAGCTCCAGGAGGGCCAGCCTCTCTGCAAAAGGTTCCTGCCTCTGCATGGTGTGCTCCAGCTTCAGCTTGAGCTGCGCCAGCTGCAGTGTGGTTTTGGTCAGGACCTCACAAAGTCTCTCGTTCTCAATGCGCAGCTCTGCGTAGAGCATCCTGAAGCCTCTCAGGCTCTTCCGATTTGGGCTGGGGTTCTGGGTTGTGAGGGCCTGCTGCCTCTGGGAGGAAGGGCTGGATTCTGGACTGATGCCCACTGGTTTTGCCTTCTCCCTCTTTGCAGGCCCTCTCCTCTCCTTCCCTACTCTGCGGTGCTCCCTGGAGGCCTCTGGTCCCTGTCCCTGCCCAACAAGTGCTTCTACTCTCGGGGCAGGGCCATCAGCATTCTCAACTCCACGGACTCAGGGTTGCAGGAAGGGTCCAGGCTCTGTGCGGCCCCGCTCTTAATTGGAATGAGAGAGTCCAAACAGGGACAGGCCGGCAGAGGGGAGGGGCTGTGAGGTGCTTAATGCACCACATAGTGACCAGTCGTTTGTTTGTCCTGGTTGTCACAGACGCTGGCTTTTTATATATATAGATTGCTAGATTTGATATGCTCATGTTTTACTTAAGATGTTTGCATTTGTGTTCATGAGAAAGATTACCCTATAATTTTCCTTTCTTATAATGTACTTGGAGTTTTGCCTCATAAAAATATTTTCCCTTTTTCTGTTTTCTGCAAAAGGTTAGTATAGTATTGGATCTTCTCTTGCCCCTCATATAGACATGGGTAATTACATACTTTTTTTTTTATCATGGAAACATGTTTTTATTGATTTCAGAGAGTGGAAAAAAGAGGGAGAGAGAAAAATCAATGATGAGAGAGAGAATTATTGATTGGCTGTCTCCCACACACCTCCTACTATGGATCAAGCCTGAAACACAGGCATGAGCCCTGACTGGGAATCAAGCCCTCACCTCCTGGTTCATGAATCGATGCTTAGCCACTGAACCACACCAGGCTCAACTTAATATTTTTAGTCTCCCACTGAACCTTTTGTACTGGATTGCACTTAGTACATGCTTTGTTTGTTGAACAAAATAAGCATGTTCTTATATTGTCTTTTCTCCGATTGTCCACTTGAGTCCATCCTTTTACCACCACCAATTAATCACTTTTAATCATTCTTATTATTACTGTTCTAAGTTTAATTGTCATCAAAGTAATACATGTAAATATTTATGAGAATCGAATGATACCACTTGGCTTATTACAGAAAAACAGGTCTGCTCTACTCATTCCCACTCTCAGAGACACCCACTTTCAGTTATCTTAAAATAACCTGCTTAAAACTGCTATTTCTCAGTTTTTTAATTTAATGCATTGGAAGTTGACTGCCTTTGATGGAAAATAAAGATTTTGCTATCTTAAGCCATAGGTTTCCCAATATATGCATATAAACTCGTCTCCCAGCCTCCCAACATAGTTATATCATAATTTTTAAGTTTATACTTAATTATTTATTATTTATAGCTATTTTCCTCCCTGAAGTTAATTTTATCTAATGTAAACATTGTTTCAATACATACAGATGCATCAAACAATCCATCTTTTTTTCTTTTGAATTGAAAGCATACTGCTGAACTTTTTTTTATTAAATATATAAATATTTTTTTAAAATACATTTTTATTGATTTCAGAGAGGAAAGTAGAGGAAGAGAGAGAAACATCAATGATGAGAGGGAATCATTGATCAGCTGCCTCCTGCATGCGCCCTACTGGGGATCGAGCCTGCAAGCCCGGGCATGTGCCCTGACTGGGAAATGAACTGTGACCTCTTGGGTCATAGGTCAGTCAATGCCCAGCCACTGACCTACACCAGCTAGGCTGCTGAACTTCTTTATCATTTTGCTCCAACCCAGATTTGCTTGCTTTCTAAGGCAGCCTCCTTTTACTATTATCCTAGGAATGTACTTGCCAGTCTTCTTGGTGCTGTACCTTCTGTTTCCTGGACTCCATTTCCCTGATTAATTCCTTTTTCTTGATAGAACACATACTATTAGCTTCTTGAAAAGGGGCTTATAGGAGTTTAAAATTCTTGATCTTATTTGTCTGTTTTTTCCCTTGTCACACTTGATTGACAATTTGAATGTGTGTAGGATTCATGTTTGATATCTCTTTCCTCTTTGAATTTTGAAGGCAGAACTCCGTTGTCTTCAAGCATCTCACGCCGTTGGGAAGTTTTGTATCATTGTGATTCCTGACTTTACATGTGATCCTTTATTGTCCCTTCAGAAGCTTTTATCCGTTCTTGTTTCCCCAGTGTTTTAGAACCTGATGATAATGTGCCTTTGTGTGATCCTTCCCCTGCTCCCCTCGTTTCTTTCTTTCACTGAGCTGGTTATCAGGTGAATCCTTTCTATCTGGAAACTTATACCATGAGTTCTGAAGAGTTTTTAAATGTGGTTTCTTTGGTGATTTCTTTTCTGTTTTCTCATTCTGGAAGTTTTGTTAAAATGTGCCCTTTTTTACTATAACTCTATTTTCTTTCCTATTATCTATGTCTTTTTGTTCTGCTTTCTGGGGGAGTTTTTCAAATTTATCTTTCAACCCTCTTGTTGAATTATTTTAATTTCCAAGGGTTCTTTTGTGTCCTCTGAATGTCTTCCCTCCACTAAAAGCATCCTGTTCTTTAAGGGTTTTTGTTGCTGATGATTTTTCTTAATTGCATCTTTTTCTGAAAGTTTCTTTGTTTTGTTTGTCTTGGGCTTTGAGTATCTGGTGATAGTTAGTTGTTTGTTTGTATTTAATAGTGAGGCACTAAAAATGCTCACTTTCACATTGCTCCTTCTTGTGAAACAAGGATTCCTAGAGAGAGACCTGGCTGTTTTCTAATAGGACTCCCAGGTGACACTATCTAAAGTTCTCTTCTTTTGGATACCTTAGGTTTTTTGTTTGGTCATTGTTGGTGGTGGTTTGTTTTTCCTATAGGAAAACCTTCTAGTCTTCTCTAGGAGGATAAAAACTTGATGCTAGTGTGTTTGGAGTCTAGAGGGAGAAGGGTGTTGGAAAGAGTCCAACCAATTATGAGTAAACTTTTAAGTAATTCCACGGTAAAATCCTATGTATGGCACTGTCTCTTTGTCCTTGCCTGGTACATTGAAGTCTAGTTTAACCTCTTTAAGAGGCATATCTTCAGTTGTCTGCTAGAGGAGGGAGGAGATCCAGAGGCTGCATTACCTCTTATACTTACTTTCAGCTGGTACTCTTTCAGCCTCAGTCTCATAACTCCTCCTTTTGCTCCATCCGAAAATAACCTGGCTCTTCTGGTTTGTGAGCTAGCTGATTTTGCTGTTAGCTTCATTAACTCTAGACATTTAGCTTTTCCTGGGATACTATGTTATATCTGATCTGTCTGGTCTCCAACTTCTAAATTGTATGTCACTCTGCTCTTCTGTCCTATTTGTTTTTATGGGTTTATACCTTAATTTTGTTTATCACCATTTTAGTAGATTTGTAGGAGGGAGCATTGTTTTTAACCGAGTGTCGATCTGAATGCTGACTTAGGCAGTGCCTTTTCATCTGTACTATCTCCCCACTTTTCTGTATTTATTAAAGTTTAGCTTTATGCTTGCCTCCTTTCCGGAACTTTCCCTGCTATTTTCAAAGTATAAGCTAATGGCTTTTTGATTGAACCTCATTACTTAGTAAGCATGAAAATGTATTACAGAACTATTTGAGAGACTAGTAGGAGGAAAAGGAAGAGAATGAGTATATTTTCTTCTGTTTAAATGAGGGGGAAGCTATGGGATTTCAGCACACTGTGAAAGAACTTTCTCACAGTTCAGCAGCAGAAATAGATTGCTTCTTCAGAGTTCGGACGACTCTGTGTCTGTAATGTTGTAGGAAGAATTCCTACTTTGAGCTGCCGCTTGAACCAGGTGATTTTGAATCAGTTGTTTTTCTGTGTCCTGAGTGGGGTGAGGGTGAAGTGCTTCACAGATGCCTCAGGTGTATTCCATGATTGGGGAAGCCAAGAGCAAAGAGCTCTGGGCTCACCACCACTACTTCATCCAGAGAAATATCATTTTCATCTGTTTTTATATGTAAGAGCTTGTCATGAAATTTAATTTGAAAAATGGCCTCAGCTTTAAAAAACATCTGAAGCCCTAACCGGTTTGGCTCAATGGATAGAGCGCCGGCCTGCAGACTGAAGGGTCCCAGGTTCGATTCTGGTCAAGGGCATGTACCTTGGTTGCTAGCACATCCTCAGTAGGGGGTGTGCAGGAGGCAGCTGATCAATGTTTCTAACTCTCAATCCCTCTCTCTTCCTCTCTGTAAAAATCAATAAAACATATATTTTTTTAAAAAATGAGAAAAAATTCAAAAAAATCTGAAAACTGCTCTCTTCTGCATTTTTATGAATTAGAATATTTACTATGTATTGAATACTTTTTTGCTCTTGATTGCACTTGAATGTATGGTTTGTTATCTGTCTTCTGGTATGTATATATCTTCCAAGAGTCATTCTGAAGTTTTGTGGTAGAGAGTTTACAATTTCCTTTTCAAAACTTTTAGAATCTGATTTTTTTCAATAAATAATTGTTGAGTGTATGACTTAGCCCAATGAATTATTTCTGGTGAATGTTTTTTTCCAAGGTGCCAACCGGATCGTATTGGAAGACTCCAATATCTTGCAGCCCGTGGGACTGACTGTGTTTGAAAATTGGCTCTATTGGATTGATAAGCAGCAGCAAATGATTGAAAAAATCGACATGACAGGTCGAGAGGGTAGAACCAAAGTCCAGGCTCGAATAGCCCAGCTTAGTGACATTCACGCCGTAAAGGAGCTGAACCTTCAGGAATATCGTAAGTGCTGACGGTGTCCTGCTCATTGTAGGATTTGTGTTTGTTGTAAGAAGTTAAGAGAATATTAAGATTTCTTTTGTGTCTTACCGTTTCATCTTGAAGATTTTCATGTACTTTTAGTTTTGCCTTTTTTAAAACACTTATTTATTTATTTTTAATCCTCACCCAAAGATTTTTTTTCCATTGATTTTTAGAGAGAATGGAAGGAAGGGGGAGAAACATCAGTGTCAGAGAGACACTTGAATTAGTTGCCTCCCCCACACACCCTACTGGGGTAAGGGATGGAGCCTGCAATCAAGGTACATGCCCTTGACCGAAATTGAACCCAGGACCCTCCTGTCTAAGGGCCGACACTTTAGCCACTGAGCAAACCGGCTAGGGCTAACTTCATGCTTTTACGGCCTTATATTAAATTCATCTGGGAGCTTTTTAAATTAAACTTAATCTTTTCTTCCATAAAATAGGAATGGGGGAATGGAATGGTCTTGCTCATTTTCAAAACTTTTCTCAGGTACAACAGATACTCTGGTTGTCATTCCCTTTCTTTCTCTCTTTCAGCCCCTTTAAGAATACTGATATAAAACATATATTTCATTCTCTATATTCGCCATAGTTCAAACTAAAGCCAAAGTTATATTTATATAATCTATGTAAATAAAAATGTAAATGTTCATTTGTTCAAAATCTCAAATCTCCGAAAGTTCTTCACTGATTGCTTTGAAATTTTGATACAACATTGCATTCAAATACATGCGTGTTTTTATATACCTACATTATATAGATGTCACACCTGTGACAGGTAAAAACATGCTGTTTTTGAAAAAAACAGGTAAAAACATGCTTTTTTTTAAAAACAGCGCCATCTGTTGGACGTAAAAGCAACACACGCTACGCAATTAACAATATTATTCAGTCTAACATTCAAAGCCAGGCAGTCACATACAAGTCCATCGACACTGTTGTGCAAGCAGATGAAGCAGTTAATTATCCAATAGAATTTTGGAATTCACTTGATCTGCCAGGAATGGAATGTAATCGGTGTGCCAATTACCATATTGCGAAACATCAACCAGCATGGGGCTGGGCTGTAGCTCGAGGCGCAAGCGGCCGCCCGGTGGCCGAGAGCTCGCAGGGAGTATGGCAGGTGAGGGCGGGGGAGCTTCCTCGGCTTCTTTTTTCTCCAGCTTCTGGGCGGCTCAGCGAGGGCCCCTGACGGTGGGAGTTGGGAGCAGCCAGGCTGCTTTGGGTGCCCTGGTGCGGGGCATGGAGCATGGGCCGCCTGTGGGGAGTGGGGGTGCAGGCCAGTGCTGGGAAGCCTGGGCTGCAGAGGCGCACGTGTGCAAGGGCAGACCAGCCACGCAGGGCGGGGGTGGCAGCGTGCCAGGGGCAGCCACCTGGTAGGACGCATTGTATACCCACAAGCATAGTGCAATTAAACATATTAGAAATGTGCGCTTTCTGTTTTCTTTCTTTTCCATTTTACCAGACTGAGCCACAGCAACGCATGGCTGGGTACAGCTAGTGATGAGTATAGTTATAGTGGAATAACTTCATTCTTGAGCAAAAGCAAACTAAAATATGTAGGTAAACTTGGAATATATGATTTAATAAGTGCTTGTTTTTTTTCCCTCTTGGATAAAGTTTTCAATTCCCAGCTTTAAAAAAGTAGCCATAAATATTCTTTTTATCTTACTGAAAACTTCAAAATGGCTGATCATTTTGGCCTATTTCCTTGTTAATAGTTGCCTGTAATAAAAAATACCTTCATAGCAATAATTACTATAGGTCTTATATGATTGTACCTTTGAGCTCTGGCCTGTGTGCTCAGTGTTTAGACCAGCATACCAAAGGGTATCGGGTTCAACCTCCCATCTAGGGCATGTACCTGGGTTGCAAGTTTGATCCCTGGCCTCAGGTGAGGCATGTGCAAGAGGCAACCTGTTGATGTGTCTCTCTCACTTTGATGTCTGTCTGCCTCTCTCTCTTGTCTGTCTCTCAAAATGAATGGGGAAAATATCCTTGGGTGAGATAAGAGAGAGAGAGAGAACTATTGAAACTCCTTCTTAGCACAATGCCTTTAAATCAAATTGGAATATAAAGGGAGAATAGAGGAATGAAAGCACCATTGCTTGTTCAAGTCCTCATTATTTTGTCACTGTTTATGAACTTGGAAGTTTAGAGGTATTTAAGAATTAGAATTGTTGCCATTCTCTGTTATGATATGTAACTCATGCAGAACATCTAATAGGAATAAGGTAGTAATGACACATTGCCTAAGTTATTTATTCAGTTGATATAAGATCTCAATTGAGGTTTTCAGAATTTCCAGGCAGTGTGGTATCTCTTTTATAAATAACTAGCTGTACCCGGCCACGCGTTGCTGTGGCTCAGTCTGGTTAAATGGAAAAGAAAGAAAAGAGAAAGCACACGTTTCTAATATGTTTAATTGCACAATGCTTGTGGGTATACAATGTGCCCTCCTGGGCAGCTGCCCCTGGCACACTGCCACCCCCGCCCTGCGCGGCTGGTCTGCCCTCACACACATGTGCCTCTGCAGCCTGGGTCCCCCAGCTCCAGCCTGTACCCCCACTTCCCACAGGCAGCCTGCACCCTGTGCCTGAAGCGGCCTGGCTGCTCCTGACTCCTGCAGGCAGAGGCCCTAGCCAAGCTACCCAGAAGCCGAGGAAGCTCCTCCACCCTCGCCCACCACACTCCCCACGAGCCCGAGGCCCAGCCCTCCGATGCTGGTTGATATTTCGCAACATGATAATTGGCACACCGATTGCATTCCTTCCCTGGCAGATCAAGTGAATTCCAAAATTCTGTTGGATAATTAACCACTTCATCTGCTTCCACAACAGTGTCGATGGACTTGTATGTGACTGCCTGGCTTTGAATGTTAGACTGAATAATATTATTAAGTGCGGAGCGTGTGTTGATTTTACGTCCAACAGATGGTGCTGTTTTTCAAAAAAAACATGTTTTTACCTGTTTTTTCAAAAAACAGCATGTTTTTACCTGTCACAGGTGTGACATCTATATAATGTAGGTATATAAAAACATACGTGTATTTGAATGCAATGTTGTATCAAAATTTCAAAGCAATCGGTGAAGAACTTCAGAGAGCTGAGATTTTGAACAAACATTTACATTTTTATTTATATAGATTGAACATTTAAATATGGTTTTATATTTGAAAAAACGGTTTTTCTGGTTTTGTGGGGGTTTTTTTCTTCAAATTTCTAAGAACATGAAAAAGAATGAGATTTTTATCAAAAGTGCCATGGAATTAAAAGGTTGAGAAACACTGCCATATAGGTTATGTATCCTAATCTAGTAACTGATGTCTGTTTCGGGACAGTGATGTTGTATAACATACTGCTCATTGGTAGGTAGCTGACTCCCTCAAGCTTATCAGCACTCACCAAAACAGGACTGATGTGTTAGTGAAAAGTCAGATAACAAATGGGTGTCTACATCAGATGTTGGTATTCTGTGATGGAAAATGTCCAGTTTCTTTAAACACAAACTAAGTAGAAAATTTATAGCAATGATTTAAATGAATACAACCTGTCAGACAGACTTTGAATAGTTGCCAGGTGGTAGATTTATTTCATTTAACCCAAATATGAGGAAATTAAGCATTTGTAACATTGCAGGTTATCTTTTTTTAAATTATTACTGTTGATTTTAAAGAGAGAGGAAGGAAGAGGAGAAGAGAGAGAAACATGGACGTGAGAAACATCAATTGGGATGCCTCGTGCAGGCCCCCTGCTGAGGTTGGAGTCGAAACTCTGGCATGTGCTGTGACCGGTAATCAAGGCTGTCACCAAAAGGGATGATGCTCAACCAACTGAGCTACTCCAGCCAGGGCATATTGCAGGTTATCTTTAGCAATTGATAAACAAGTAATTTTGATTACTTCTGACTGGTTGAGTTCCATATGAATTTAAGTTTTTTCAGTGGATTCTTTTTTAAAAATATATATATTTTATTGATTTTTTACAGAGAGGAAGGGAGAGAAATAGAGAGTTAGAAACATCGATGAAAGAGAAACATCGATCAGCTGCCTCCTGCACACTCCCTACTGGGGATGTGCAAGCAACCAAGGTACATGCCCTTGACCGGAATTGAACCTGGGACCCTTGAGTCTGCAGGCCGACACTCTATCCACTGAGTCAAACCGGTCAGGGCGGATTCTTTATTAATATATACTTTTTGAGTAAAATCATCTTTTTTAGAAAGTTAGAATTTCTGAGTTAAAATCTATAGTTTAGAAGAGTTTTTATATAGACTTAATCATTCTTCCTACACATTTTTTTCATTTCAGTAATCAGCTTTTCTTAGTCACAAAATTAACATGAGCTGTATCATTACCTTACTTAAAGTACTTTAAAATATTTTATATATTAATATGTAAAAACAGTGTTTTGTTGTCCTTCTTTTCTTATAGATTGTGTAGGGTTGGAGCAAGGAATTATGTGTGTGTGGTAATAAAGTCCTTGGTAATTCATAAATGATTGATTTTTACCTGGCTGTCATTCTTCCCTCCCTCTCCCTCTCTTCCTTCCTTCTTTCCTTTTTTTTTTTTTTTTTTGTGCAGGACAGCAC
>PVJC01046621.1:0-13240 GCA_004026665.1 Murina feae
GCTGGGATTTGAACACAGCCAGCCCAACTTTGAAGTTCACACGGCACTATTTCTCCTCAAAGGGATGGGCTTTCAGCTTTGCTCGGCCCTGCTGAGCCCCTCCCCAAAGCCCCACTTTGTCCTTGACCTTCTTCCCTAGATCTGAAGCCAACTCCTGGGCTGTGGTCTGGCCAGGAAACCCACCTCCCTCTCTCTGGACCCTATACCTCTGTTGATGCAGAGACTCACCGCATCCCAGGCCCCACCCCCGCCCCCTGCTGAGTCATATCAACCCAACGGAACCTGAAGTTTTTCTCACAGGTGCTGACATGCCATTATCTCCCCCAACTGCTCCTCGACACTTCCTTTCCTTGAACTCAAGGGCAGAGCTGAACTTCTAAAAAAAAAAAATTGCAGTGAAATTTACATAATATAAAAATTTACCATTTTATCTTTTAACTGATTTGAAAGAGGGGGGGAAGGGGAGAGGAGAGATAGAGAGAGAGAGAGAGAGAGAGAGAGAGAGAGAGAGAGAGAGAGAGACCAATACGGTGATCCACTTATTTACACATCCATTGATTGCTTCTTGCATGTGCCCTGACCAGTTATCAAACCCAGAACCTTGGCATATTAGGATGACACTCTACCCAGCCTGGGCCAAAATTTACCATCCTATATAATAAAAGCCTAATATGCTAAGTGTTCAGTCATCCAGTTGGCCATTCAACCAAAGCTTAATATGCTAATGATATGCTAAAGCCACTCAACTGCTTGCTATGACGTGCACTGACCACCAGGGGGCAGACGGTCCGACTGGTAGGTTAGCTTGCTGCTGAGGTCCAAGTGATTGGGACTGAATGAGACAGGTCATACACACCCTCGAGCCCTCCCACAGTCCCTCCCTGGCTGGCCAACCTCCTGCATCCCTCCCCAGCCCTGATCATGCACTGGTGGGGTCCCCCGACCTGGCCTGTGCCCTCTCGCAATCTGGTACCCCTCAGGGGATGTCAGAGAGCTGGTTTTGGCCCAACGGTGGAATGACCAGTCTCTATGACCAGTCACATTGACCACCAGGGGGCAGACACTCAATGCAGGAGGAGCGCTGCTCAGCTAGAAGCTGGGCTCGCATCTGACAAGCGCAGCGGTGGTGACGGAAACCTCTCCCACCTCCACGGCACTGCTAAGGATGTCTGACTGCCAGCTTAGGCCTGTTTCCTATGGGAAGCGGGCCTAAGTGTCAGTTGGATATCCTCCAAGGGCTCCCAGACTTTGAGAGGGTGCAGGCCGGGCTGAGGGACCCCACCCAGTGCACGAATTTTGTGCACTGGGCCTCTAGTTTAAATATAAACAATTCAGCTACATCCAGTGCACTCACACTGTTGTGCCACCAGCACCTCGCTCTAGTCCCAGAGCATTTCCATCACCCTAAAGGAGGCCTTGTCCCCAGGAGTGACTGTCACTCCCCACCCCTCTCCTTAAGCCCTGGCAGCCACCAATCTGCTCCTGCCTCTGTGGCTTTGCCTGCTCTGCACATTTCATATCCATGGGACCCATAGATTATGTGGCCTTTTCTGTCCAGCTCCTGTCACACGCCATGATGTTTTCGAGGCTCGTCCACGTCTAGTGTGTCTCAGAGCTTCATTCCTTCTCGATGGCTGAGTGATATTCCATTGTGTGGATGGAGCACCTATTGTTATCCATTCACCCACGAATGGACATTCGGTTTGTTGTCACCACTTGGCAACGGTGAGTGGTGCTGCTGTGAACATTCATGTGTAAGTTCCTGTCCGAACACCTGTGTTCAATTCTGGGGCTATATTCCTAGGAGAGGAATTGCTGGGTCCCAGGGTAACCTTATGTTTAAGTTGTGGTTTTTTAAATATATTTTATTGATTTTTTACAAGGAGGAAGGGAGAGGGATTGAGAGCCAGAAACATCGATGAGAGAGAAACATCGATCGGCTGCCTCCTGCACACTCCCCACCAGAGATGTGCCCGCAACCAAGGCACATGCCCCCGACCGGAATCGAACCTGGGACCCTTCAGTCCGCAGGCCGACACTCCATCCACTGAGCCAAACTGGTCAGGGCTTATGTTTAAGTTTTTGAGGAATCGTCAGACTTCAGCAGCTGCACCATTTTACATTTCCCCTAGCAAGGGCCTAGCATTTTTCAACCCTTGTGACTTTCAGCTAATTAGGACCCCAAGTTTTCAAATCTTGATGCAATCACTGTGATTCATTTCTTTCCTATCATCCATCCTGCTTTCCTGGTAACACCCAGTTCTCCTTCCAGGAATCACCCATCTCATCCTGACCAGCGGGGACAGTTGACCCCAGAGCCCCTCTCTCCCTGGTCTGGGGGCAGAGGGATTTCGGGAACCAGAGGCGGCTCCTCCAGTCAAGAAAATCCCTCCTGACAACGGATCTGAGGTCCCCTTTGCGGGGAGCAGAGAGAAGCGGGCTGCTTTGGCAGCTGCTCGAGGCTCCTGAGCCAGCAAGATTTTAAATCTGTTTTTGCACAGAAATAATCGAACAGACCTTAAAACGGGAGTAAAAAAGAACCTGTGTTTAGCGTCGCGGGCAGAACGTCTAGGCAGCTGGCAGTGTTTAGCCTGGCACAGGCGATGTAAGGCAAGTGTGCGGTTAAGGTCGTGTTCAAAAATACGGCTGCAAAGCAGCAAGCTCAGGCTGGGCCCTGTGCCCTGTAATTCTCTTTCCAAATAAAAGGCAGACCTATTCCTGGCTGGGCTGGGGGACTTCTGCGGCCGCCGGGGCTCCAAGGAGGCCAGCCTGGAATGTCAGGCATGGCCCGCATCCTGCCAGGCCAGGCCTCCTCCGACTGGAGTTTACGTTTCAAGTCTGTAATTGTAAGACTTTTTAATTAAAATGTTATTCCTGCGGGGACGGTCCGAGACTGCCTGAGCCCAGGATCCCTGACACAGGAGACCCACGGGCTCGGGGCTGAGCACTGTGAGTGTGTGGTGTTTGGCACTTGGAATCCGTTTTGAGCTATTTGTGGAGGGGATAAAAAAAAAAGAAAAAGAAAACCAAACATCCTTTGATGTTTGCCAAATATAGTATTTTGATTTTCTATGAGTAAAGCCCGGATTTTTAAAAAAAACACAAAAATAATGTACTTGGTCAGCCGTACAGAGGAACGAAGCCCTGGTTTATGCTATGAGCAGGATGAGCCTTGAAACGGTTATGTTGAGTGAACAAAGCCAGACGCAAAGGGCCCCATGTTGTGTGATTCCGTTTATACCAAATGCCCAGAGCACGCAAGGCCATGGACACAGGGATCCATGTGGTGCTGGCCAGGGGCTGGGGCAGAGGAGTGGGAGTGACTCCTAATGGGGACCGGCTTCCCTGTCCTCAGGCACATGCGGCAGACCTGTCACCTCCCATTTCTGCACAGTGGAGCCAGCCTGGCTCTCACACGAAGCAGGGTCACACAGGAGACCCGACAGTGAAATGGGCCTGAGCTCACCAAGATGGCCCAGGCCTGCACCCTGTGACCCCCCAACACCCCAGGCCCCCCGTCACCCCCTCACCGGCCCTTGGACAGGACCCCTGCTCTGTTTCCGCTGCTGCAACCGCGGAGGCTTCTACATTGCTGGAACCCTGTTCTGAAGCTGTGTTTCCCTTTCAAGAATCCTGGTGTCCACCTCATACCCAAGGGTCTGACTTAATTGGGCTCCGTGGGGCCAGGCAACCAAGGCTCTGGGTTGTGTTTCACAACATTTTATTTTGAAAAACGTGCAACCAATAGAAAAGCAGCTAAAATATTGCAATGAACATCCACACACCCTGCACCCAGTTTCACACACTACCAATGATTTACCCACATCCTCCCTCTCTCTCTCTCTCTCCCTACCTCTATCTCTATCTCTATGTCTATCTCTATCTCTATCTCTCTCTCCCCTCCTCTCTCTATGTACAATTGATATAAATGATATATGCACAGTACATATTTATATATTTACTAGAGTCCCAGTGTACGGATTTGTGCACTGGTGGGGGGTCCCTCAGCCTGACCTGCGGGATCAGGCCGAAACCGGCTCTCTAACATCCCCTGAGGGGTCCCGGGTTGTGAGAGGGTGCAGGCCAGGCTGAGGGACCCTATTGGTGCATGATCAGAGCCAGGGAGGGACCACAGGAGGGCGCCAGGGTCCTCTTGCCCAGTCCTGATTGGGCTGGACCCCAAGACAACCTAACCTACCGTTTGTCCCCTAGTGGTCAGTGCACATCATAGCGACTGGTCGAACAGTCAGACACTTAGCAGATTAGGCTTTTATTAAATAGAATATATTGTTTACTTTGTTCAGGCGGCCATAACAAAATAGCACAGACTGGGCATCTTAAACAACAGAAGTGGTTGTCTCACAGTTCTTGAGGCTGGAAGTCCCAGATGGAGTGTTCAGCAGGGTTCATTTCTTCTGAGGCCTCTTTCCTTGGCTTGTAGATGACCGCCTTCTGGCTGCCTCTTCAAATGCTCTTTCCTCTGAGTTCATGCCCACCGGGTGTTTCTTTGTGTCAAGTTCCTCTTCTTATAAGGGCACCAGTCAGATTGGATCAGGGCTCACCCTGTGGCTTCTTTAAAGACCCTACCCCTCCAAATGCAGTCACATTCTGAAGTACTGGGGGTTAGGATTTCAACAGACGAATTGGAGGGCAAGAGGGGGAAAAACACAAATATTCAGTGCATAGCAATATAGTACGACATTGTTTTGAATCGTCTGAGAGTGCACTGCAGACATCATGCTCCATGACCCCTGCATCTTTCTACCTGCATCTCCCACACAGCCCCAGGGAAAGTGTCTCACTCCCCAAATTTCACATCGAGTAATGCCATTATCTAACCATTCTGTGGTCAAATTAACTCAACTGTCCTAATTAGATCTGCTGTGGTCTGAATGTTTGTGTCCCCCTAAAATTCATATGTTGAAACCTATCCCCCAATATAATAGTGTCAGGAGGCAAGGCCTTTGGAAGACGATTAGGTCATGAGGGTGGGGCCCTCATGAATAGGATTAGTGCCCTTATGAAAGGGACCCCAGAAAGCCCCCTTGTCCATGCTGACATGTGAAGACAGCAAGCAGGTGCCATCTCTGAACCAGGAAGTGGGCCCTCACCAGATATCGAATCTGCTGGTGCTTTGATCTTGAACTTTCAGCCTCCAGAAAGATGAGAAACAAATTTGTATTTATAAGCCACCCAGTCTACGGTATTCTGTTACAGCAGCCTGAGTGGATTAAGAGGACATCCTTTATGGCAACTTCACCTTTTCTCAATTAGGATCCAACCCAGACTCGCCTGCTATCTTTTGTTTTTGTGTCTCTTCAGCCTCCCCTTAATCAGGAGAGTCTTTAGCCTTTCCTGCTGACGTTTTGAGGGGGTCTCAGGCAGCTGTTTTGCAGAACGACCCTCAGTGGCCTGGACTGCTGGTTCTTCTGTGCAGGCCCAGGTTGTGCGTCATGAGGCAAGGTCTGCAGAAGCCATGCTGTTCCTGCCCGGTGCATTTTGAATCTTTTATTTTAACCCTGCTCCTCTGAATCTGAACCACAGGCCGCTGTGTTCGGCGGCTGCCTTGGAGGGAGAGAGAGGGGAGCTATTTTGGGTTCTGAGGCCTGTAATTTTTGCTGCTCTGAAAACACCTGGGGGGTGGGGAGCAGGAAGACGATCACTGGCTTCCTTTACTGAGCCTCAGTTTACCCATCTGCTAAAGGGGAAAGTCCTTCACACCTGGCAGGAGGGCTGTGAAGAGTGGGAGAGATGCTGGATGGGAAAATGCCTCCAGGGTCAGCTCTCAGTTGGAGTTTTGTCTGTCTGTGTGAGGAGCGGGGAGGGCGTCTCCCACTCCCCTCATCCATGCCTCCAACCAGGGCGCCTGGGGGGAAAGGTGACTTTAACCTCCAGGGGGCCCTGGGCAATGTCTGGAAGCACCTGGATTGCCACAACGGGGAGCAGCGGATGTTACTGGCATCAGGTGGGTGGAGACCAGGGCTGCTGCTCAATGCCTTCCAGGGCCCAGGCTTCCTCACGCCGGAGGAGGATGCAGCCAGAGGGCAGTGGTGCCCAGGGTGAGAATTCCCGGACCCAGGGAGCCAATCAAAGAGGACATTTGAGCTGAGATCAGAACATGCCACCCTAAGTGATAGATGTAGGCCCAGGCAAAGGGGACAGGTGACACCCACACGCTAGGGCACAGTGATGAGCAGGGGAGAAAGCGGGAGGCTGGCGTTGGCGTCCGTGGGCGGCATGGCGGTAGCTCTGTGGTCACACGGTTTGTCCCAATGGCTCAACGCTGCCTTGTGGCTCAAAAGCAGCTGCAGATAAGATGTACACACACGGGTAAGGTCGTGTGCCAATAAAACTTTATTGATGGACAGCAACATTTGAATGTCATAGAACTTTCCCATGTCATAAAATATTGTTCTTCTTTTAATATTTTTTCAACTGTTAAAAATTGTAGCCCTGACCGGTTTGGCTCAGTGGATAGAGCGTCAGCCCGAGGACGAAAGGGTCCCGGCTCGATTCAGGTCAAGGGCACGCCCAGTAGGGGGCGTGCAGGAGGCAGCTGATGGGTGTTTCTCTCTCATCCCCTCTCTACCCCTCTCCTTTCCTCTCTGTAAAAAATCAATAAAAATATATATTTTTTAAAAAGTGTGAACACCATTCTTACGCAGGGCGAGACGTGACAGCTAAGGAGCACAGGGTTTTTTGGGGGGTAAAGAATGTTCTAAAATTGGTTAGTGATGGATGCACAGCTCTGTGTATGGATTAAAAGTCATCAAATTGTATAGTATTGGAGTATATCCTTTTTGTGGTTAATCCTCACCGAGGGTATTTTTTCCCCATTGATTTTTAGAGAGAGTAGAAGGGAGGGGGGAGAGAGAGAGACATGGATGTGAGAGAGATTCGTTGCCTCCCACACTCGCCCGGATCAGGGATCGAGCCTGCAACCGGGGTACATGCCTTTGACCAGAATCAAACCCGAGATCCTTGAGTCTGCGGGTGATGCTCTAACCACTGAGCAACCAGCTAGGGCTGTGGATTACATCTTAATCAAGCTGTTAGGAAAGGGACATGCACAACAGCCAACAGTGGAAACAACCCAAAGGTTCGTTGGCCAATAAATGGATACGCAGAATATAGTTCACCCATACCATGGAGTACCATCAGCCACAAAAAGGAAGGAGATTCTGACACATGCCACAGCCACAGCATGGATGGACCTCGCAGACACTGTTCTGAGTTCAAAAGCAGACACAAAAGGGCAACCCCTGTGTGATCCCCTCATATGAGGTCCCTGGAGGAGGCAGATCATAGGGACAGGAAGCAGATGGTGGGTGCGGGGCTGGGAGGTGGATGGGAGTCCGGGTTTAATGGGACAGAGTTTCAGTTTGGCAGGATGAACAAGTCCTGGAGATGGATGGGTGATGGCTGCGCCATGCCTGAAGGTGCTAACACCACTGACCTGCGCACTTAAAAATGGCTATCATGGCGACTTTTATGTTATGTGTATTTTATCACAATTAGAAAAAAGACAAAGAGAACAAACATTCCCAGCTCACGGGCTATACACAACCAGCCCGATTTGGCCCCTGAGCCGTAGTGTGCAGACCCCTGGGCCACCCCTTACAGGTTGGCTCTGGGAATTAAAGTGTGTGAAGCCGGATGGAGTGGCTCCCCAGAATCCCCACCCGAACCCCAGGAGAGGAGCCCACCCAGGTGGGCTAGGGCTGCATCTCTACTCATCCTGTACCCCTGAGACCAAACCCTCTCCAAGCCTCAGTTTCCCCATCTGCAAAGGGAGGGCCTTCCTGCGCACACAGTTTCTCTGGATTCTGGGGCCAATGTCAGGACACAAGAGGTTGGTTATAGGCTCAAAGGGGACCTAGTATCTTCGCCCGGCATCCTATGGCTGGCAAGCGAAGGAGGCTGGATTCGCACCAGGGTCCGGCTCCCCGCTGTGCCCCGCTCCCTCCCGGAGAGAAACCATGACTGTGCCTAGGGGATGCGGGAAGAGGGACGCATCGCGGCAGCATGGAAGTGCTGAGGTGGCTTTGTCTCAGAGCCCCTCCTGGGCCTTCTGCCAACGGGCACACAGCGCTCTTCTGCAAATAGCAACGTTTCCAAGAAGAAAAATGACAGGATATTGACAAGTAATTCCTTTTGAACCAAGGCCCGAAAATCACGTGGAAACACAAAATCCACCCCTGGGCAGGTGTGCGGATAAACCAGAGGCGGCCCGGCCAGCCAGTGGAATAGTACTCAGTCACGAAAAGGAAGGAGGCACGGACACGCGCTGGAACACGGGGGACCCTTGGAAACATGACACCGAGTGAAAGAAGCCGGACATTGAAAGCTGCGGAGTCAATGATTCCATTGATACGAAACGTCCAGAATAAGCAAATCCACAGAAACAGAAAGCAGACGCCTGGTTGCCAGGAGCTGGGGGCGGGGATGGAAAGGGGCGGCTGCTGGGGACGGGGCTTTATTCTGGGGAGATGAAGACGTTTTGGAACTCGGTAGAGGTGGTCATTGCAGAACATTGTGGATGTACCCAGTGCCCGGAATTTTCCACTTGAAAGCGGCTAATTTTGTGCCATGTGACGTTCACCTCAATAAAAATACACGGATAAAAATAAGAAATAAAACAGAAGCGTAAAAAGCAAACCTCGCTGCCAGCATTTGTCTCTCCAGCTGGAGGGGGTGGGTGGGCACACACTTTCTCTCCACCTTGAGGAGGGACCATGGAGCCGGGGCCTGGCCTGGGAGCCCTGGGCCTGGGCTGCCCCGGCCAGCCGGCGGGAGCGCAGGCCTCTCAAAGGCTTTCTGTCAGGGCTTGAAAGGGGGCCAGGTGCCGCCCCCCCTCCCCTACCCCCCCACCCCCGGAGCCGAGCAGTCTTGGGCCGTTGTTCTCAGCAATCTCGGCCTCGTGTTAGCAGGAAACACGGCCAAGTAGGGCTTCCTGCGCGTTGGAGAGAGGAAGCTCCGTAATGTTCTGGAAGGCTGGGTTAAAAATAACCCCGGTATATAAAGAGGGCGGAGGGTCCCCTCTCTCCCTCACTCCCGCGCAGGCCGGCTGGGCGCCGGGCAGAGCAGGTGGTTTGGGGCCGGAGCGAGGCCAGTTCCCTGTCCCTGGGCCCCGGGGCTGGGAAAGGCAGCCAAGTTCAGAGTCCGAGGCCTCGCTTCCAAAACTCAGGCAGAGTCAGGACCTGGTGGGTGTTCCTGCTTTAAATCCTTTTTTTCCGGCAGAGAATTCAAGCTCAGGGAAGAGAGGACTCAGCTGGGATTGTGGCTATGCACGCTGGCAGCCAGGGTTCAAATCCTGCCTCTGCCACCTCCTGCTGGGGCTCAGTTTCCGCATCTGTAAAAATAGGACCAACAAGCCCTGACTGGTTTGGCTCAGTGGATAGAGCATTGGCCTGCGGACTGAGGGGTCACAGGTTCGATTCCGGTCAAGGGCATGGACCTTAGTTGCGGGCACGTCCCCAGTGGGGAGTGTGCAGGAGGCAGCTGATCGATGTTTCTCTCTGATCGATGTTTCTAACTCTCTGCCCCTCTCCCTTCCTCTCTGTAAGACATCAATAATATATATATGACCAACAATAGCTCCCACATTGTTGTGAGTACTAACCACTCAGAGGAGACCTTATAGTGGGTGCTCTGCAGGGCTGAACAAGAGCTAGGAAGTTTTGTCATTATCACCATGGTCTTTACTTCCCCTCAGAAAGCACACCCACATATTATTACATCTAAGGCAGTGTTTCTCAACCTTCTTGATGCCACGACCCCTTAATACAGTGCCTCATGTTGTGGGGACCCCCAACCATAAAATTATTTTCGTTGCTACTTCATAACTGTCATGTTGCTACCATTATGAATCGTGATGTACATATCTGATATGCAGGATGGATTTAGGCGACCCCTGTGAAAGGGTCGTTCAACCCCCAAAGAGGTCGTGATCCACAGGTTGAGAACCGCTGATCTAAGGTGTGCGTCAGTCCTAGCATCATTCCGCCCTTCCCAGGGTCAGCAGGCGAGGACTGGCATCAGGAGCTGTCCCTGTGACCCGAGACCACCCAGCCACATTGTCTGAGGAGATCTTTCCAACCTTGCCTTCCGGGGGCCAGTGAGCACCACCTGACTTTCTACACCTGGACTCGCTCGCCTCGCCCTCTCCCCACAGAGATCTGTCAGGGTCTTCCTGACTTGGGGGCCTTGTCCTTCCCATTCTACCTTTAGACGTTAACGTGTGGGAGTTAAGAGGGTGCAGTGGGAGGTGGGTGGCCATCACCCTTTATGTAGGCAGGTTGTCCGTGCTCTGAGTGGGTGGGGGCTGCCTTCCCGTAGGACTGTCATTGCCTCCAGAACAGCGAGAACAAAGCCTGGGCACTGGCCACATATAGGGACAAACCCAGCAGCAGGGTCCGGGGCATCTCACCCCGGACTGAGCCACACGGACCAGGAAAATAAAAGAAGCTTCCAATGACCAGTATCAGAAAGGAGAGAGATGACCCCATGACAGACCCTACACATAGTACAAGGCTCACAGAGGCACACGATGAACGCTTTGATGCCCATCGACGGCTCTGATGACGTGGACACATTCCCGGAAGGACACCAGTTCCCAGAGCTCATCCAGGAGACACGGATCACCAGGGTAGCCCTGTGCCCGGGCTGGAAGCTTCCACCCAAAGCCTCCAGGTCTGGATGGCGTCCCTGGCCTGTTTCCCCCCCACACGGAGGGAAGGAGTAACACTGTTGTACACAGACGCCTTCATAAAACTGGAGAGGAAGGAAGGCTGGCAGCTCACTCTGAACGCGGGGCTGCTGTGGGGCGCACTGTTCAGTAGAGCAGTGGGGCCCCCACCCCCTCACCCCGAAAGGGCTCCTGTTCCCTTCAAGGGGATGTTTTCTCTGCCGTGAGGGCAGACCCCCGCCCGCCCGGGGAAATGAAAGGAGGGCTCTCTCGCTTTCCAGAAATCCGAAATCTGATCCAAACCGGCCAGGCTCTTGAAGGCGCCTTTGTACCCTGCGTGTTGCCGCAATTGCGCCGTCCCTGGCTGTGGCCTGCAGATCGCGGCCGCCTGGCCCTGGGGCCTCGCTCAGGAGTCACCGGTGTCCTCTATCAGCTATTTTTAACCGGCCAAAGGGGGCTTGCTATGGACAGGGGTACGCAGTGAGAGGAGATGGGGGTGGGGGGCATCTGTGAGGCCAAGGACTGTGGCAGTCAAGCCAGGGGCTCCCCTGGCTTGATGGTGAACGAATGATGGTGAATGGGTGCGCCCAGTCGAGCGCCAGGCCTCAGTTTCCCTCATCCATCAAATGGAGGTTTGAATTTCATCAGGGGCTTTAATTCCAAAGTAGCATGAGAGCCAAATTCCATCATCAACCGACCTCGAGAGCCTCTCTCTCCCTCTCTCTTTCCCCCTCCCCCCCACCCCTTCGCCCGTCTCTGTCTCTTCCGTGGGCTGCATGCATTTCTGCGCAGCTCTGCCTGTGCGGGGAACCATTCTGTATGCCAAGAACGAGATGACCAGCTCTACTGCCCCATTTTCTTTATTAAAGATTGATGGGCGGGTCGATTATTCCTAAATACCAGGCCCAGAGCCTTGTGCACTCACCCCTGTCTCCACGTTCCAGCAGGGCAGGCTGCCTTCTGTCCTCAGCACTTCAGAATGAGCCCATGTTCTTTCTGGGATCCGAGTGTTTCCACGAAACAAGTGAGTACATGGTCAGGCCCCTCGGGGAAGGGGCCTCCTGTTCCCACTGAGATGACCCCCAGAACCTCGAACTCCCAAGGGGCTGGGCTCAATGGCTCGCCTTCTGCTAACACTCCGCCAACCCATCGAGAGGGGCAGGTACAGAGGGGAAACTGAGGCACGAGGTGGGGATGTTCCTCCCCCAGGCCAATAGGGGTGGCTGCCCGGGACCAGGAACGGGGCTGTTCACCAGAGCATCTCCTGATTGTCGAAATTCGAGCTCTTTGCTGGCCATCACTCGCCCCTGCACATGGGGGCCCGGGCTCCTGCCTGGTGTGGGGGTCACAGCCGGTGAGGCTGCCTCGGGTCCATGGTGGCTCTCCCGTGGGCTGACCCCCACTGTGACTGTAGACGGCATTTCCCTGGAGGGACACCCCTGGGCTGGGGGAGGGGTCCACAGACCCACATTAGAATCCTCACTGGCCACTGACCTCCTGGGCCTCTGTGTCCACTTCTCTTAAAGGGGCACATCTTCGATCCCTGCTGCCGAGGGGGATGGGGGCCTGACAGCTGCAGTATACCTGGCATGGCTCCCGGGAGCAGCCAGCCAACCAAAGAGGGGCCCTGCTCCCGGCTCCCCACTCTTCCGGGACCCTGGCCACAGGCCTGGTGAGAGCTGAGCCCCTGCCCGGTGTTTTAAAAATTGTGGTAAATGTACAGAACATGATCCTGGTGCCATTTTAACCCTATGCAAGTGTGCGGCTCAGAGGCATTTAGTTCGTCCACGACGTTGTGCGACCATCACCTCGACCTAATTCCAGAACATTTCCATCGCCCCCAAAGGAGACCCCCATTCGCCGCCCTTCCCCATAGCCCTCCGGCCCCTGGCAACCACCATGAATCTGCGTCCTGTCTCTGGGCCTTTGCCTGTTCGGGTCAGTTCCTCTCCACAGAATCGTGCGCGATGTGGTCTTTTGTGTCTGGCTCCTTTTCACTCAGCACAGTGTTTCCAAGCTGCATCCCCAATGTCAGTACCTCGTGCCTCTTTACAGCTGAGTAATATTCCACTGTGTGGACGACGGGGCTCTGTTCGCCGAGTCGTTCTTCCATGGATGGACATTGGGGTTGCTGCTATCCTTTGGTGACCGTGAGCAGTGCTGCTATGCACTGGTGTGTGCAAGGATTTGAACATCTGTTTCCAAATCTTTGGGGCTGATACTCATGAGCGGAATAGCTGTGTCACGTGGACATTCTATGTTGAACGATATGAGGAGTCCTGCTCTGTTTTGACGCTGGTAGAATTAAGCCTGAATTCCTGGCCCCTTGGACACACCTGCTGTCCACAGCACCCCGGGTTGCTCACCCAGCAAGACCTTCACCTTGCCCTGGCTTCTCTGAGCCCTCGTCTTCCTCACCAATGCACTGGTCGTGGCGATGATTTAAAAAGATGTAAATAAAGCCCCCACCATGGCCTGGCACCCACTAGGACCTTAAGCCAGAGCAGTTGCTCCCCACGCCCCCCACCCCCGCCCCCCCCACACACACACACA
>PVJC01046622.1:0-13236 GCA_004026665.1 Murina feae
CGTACCTCTGTACTTTGCTTCCGCTGCTGCTCTGAGTCTCAGACTCTTCTCTGGTTGTAGGATTTTCACTCAGCCAGCCGTCCTGTGGGTGCGAGTGGTATCCGTGCGTTCTTCTCGTGGTTTTTCTGAAATAGTTGTTCACAGCTGCATATTCGGTGTCTACCCTATGCCGCCATCTTGTTTCTCTCTATTATTTTTTTTAATTGATTTTAGAGGGAAAGGAAGGAAGAGGGAGGGAGCGGGGAGGAAAAGAGAGAGGGAGAAAGAGAAACACCGATCCACTGACTCCCACTTTTGCACCCTGATTGAGGGTCGAGGCCACAACCTGGGCATGTGTCCTGACCCAGAATCAAACTGGCGACGTTTTGGTGCACGGAACAAGGTTCAACCAACTAAGCCACACTGACTAGGACTACACTCTTACTTTTCATATACTAAGAAGAATTTTGGCACCCTCCTGTATTTGGTCAAGTGTATTCCACTCTCAGATGGCTGAGTGTACTGGAAACGATTTTTAGTCTTGCAGCAGCCACATGCGTAGAGCTCTGCTTGCACCAGGACGAAGCCTAGCCTGAACCCTTCCCGTGGCATTGAGTTGCTGTATTTCCATTCAGTCCAAAACTCAGGATGGGTTAAACATCAGTGTGTGATGTGGTTTATATGAGTTTGTCACAAAAGGAAAATTTTTTGAATTAAATGTCGATAACCCAGCTCCTTCTTACATCTTTTTATCAGCTTTCTCATTCACGCACCCTGGCATAGTGACACATGCATTACGTAAACAAGGCACCTCAGAGAGCTGCTTATAAAAATCCAGGAGGAAAGATAAATGTGTGATGATGCACTGATATCCTGAAATATGAGCTGCAGGTTTGTATTCTCTTTGTGGAATCGGATATTGGTTTTTGTGGTTTATTGACCTTGCAGGGAGAGATCTGACGAAACACTGAAGAACTTTCCACCTTTAAAAAAAAAAAAAGAAAGAAAGAAAGAACAAGCCTTCCTGTCTACATAGAGAAATCAGGACTTTGAATCATGGAGCTAGAGAGCCAAAGGGTAAGCCAGTCAGGTCCTTGCAGAACCAAATCAGATCCAGCGCTTGTAGGTAAAAATACACACTACTTTCCCAAAGGAAAAAGGAGTTGGAATAATGTCTTGCTGTAGAGTCACCCTTGGGTGAATCCCCCAGGCTGAGGAGCCAAGGGGAGGGGCAAGGCTGTGAAATGTGACAGTCATGATTAGAAAGAAGCCCACATTGTCACTGCCCCCTGTTAAGGTTGGCAGCCTCAGAATGCGTTTGTATTCAGTTAATCACTCTCTCTTTCCCTTCGGTCAGGGTCTTTGTCAGCACCGTGATGCATTGCTTGGGAGCATCAGCAATGTGAATTCTCCAGAATGCTAATTTCAGTTTAGGACAGTGAGCCAGGCGACGATCCTGGCATGGCAGGAATGGTGGGGTTGGGATGTCTCATGCAACATTGTTTCAGGGGGAGGTCATGAAGTCGCTCCCCTGTCTGCTGGACACTTTCAAATAAGCTTTCAAACCAAAGATCCATCCTATAGAAAAGTCCCTGTCCTTTTAAGAAAAACTTTTTCATAATCATAAAAATAGAATCTTTGTTAGATGGCCACCCTTATGAACCGGGTGAGCCATACTCACTGGGAAATGATAGGTTTCCAGGCTTTAAAACATTTTGTGATAAAGTATACATCACAGAAAATTTACCATTTTAAACATTTTTATGTGTACAATTCAGTAGCATGGAGTGTATTCATGTTGTGCAACCATCACCACCATCATATCCAAAACATTTATATCCTCCCAAAGAGAAAATCTGTGCCATTAAACACAAACTCTCTAGGCCCCCCCCCAAGTCACCACTCTCCTTTCTGTCTCTATGAATTTGACTATTCTAGGGGCCTCTTTTAAGTAAGGTGACCAGACGTCCCGCTTTTGGCGAGACAATCCCTATTTTTAACAATTTGTCCTGCGTCCCATGGCGTTTTAAAAAAGTCCCGGTTTTTAGAAAGAATGCACGACAAGCTAGGGAACAGCGGGAGAACGGGAAGGGAATATACGGTTTTCGGTGGCCAAGCGGTCAATGGTGTCCCGCTTTACCAGTGTTAAAATCTGGTCACCTTACTTTTAAGGGGAAGTTCCCAGGCTTTTAATAATATTTTGGCAAATGTTTAATCAGACTTACATCTCATACAGTTTTTACAGAAGGAAAGGCAGATGGTCAGGTTTCCTTTGGTTGTTGCATCGTGCAGGTGTCTGGCAGATGCCTGTTTTCCTGTCCTGAATGGAACTGTAGCATAATGGGGCCACGAATGAAACAAATCTTCAGGACCCCATCAGGCAGCCTGTTCCCAAACCGAAGGAGCAATTGCTTCAGCGGTTCGTGTTCAGTTTTCTATTTTATGGGGCATTTTAATTTGTAAGTTTTTTCTCGCTTGATTCTCAACCATGTCCTGTGAAGTATTTTGATAGTCCCATTTTAATAATAAGAAACTGTGGCTCAAATAAGTAAATTGTGTAAGGGTACAAAACTAATCAAAGGTAGAATCAGGACTTCAGCTCCAGGTTTTCCACTTTAAAACCCCAGGGCTTTCCACCAGAGCACACTGGGCAATTATCACCTCTCTGGAGGTCCAGGTAATCGCCAGACCTCAGGAAGGGAGGGCTTCTCCAAATATATCCCTAATTACCAGTGCTCCACCTTGCTGGCTTGGAAACATGCGGAAACCCTGGGCCTGGCTCTGTCACCTGACCAGCCAGCCTCAGAAGTCTTGGTGTGGCATAATGGCCCGACTCTCAATCCCTGTTGGACTACATTAGGGTCTAGATCAGTGTTGTCCAATAGAAATCAGTGAGTTACAAATGTGAGCCGCCTGCATTATTTTATTAATTTATTTTTAAATATATTTTTATTGACTTCAGAGAGGAAGGGAGAGGGAAAGAGGGATAGAAACATCCATGATGAGAGAGAATCATTGATCAGCTGCCTCCTGCATGTCCCCTACGGGGGATCGAGCCTGCAACTGGAGCATGTAACCTGACCTGGAATCAGACCCTGACCTCCTGGTTCATAGGTCAGTGCGCAACCTCTGAGCCACTCCAGTCGGGCTACCTACATAATTTTAAATTTTCTAGTAGCTACATTTATTAATGATAAAAGGAACTATGTAAGTTAATTTTAAGAATATACTTTAGTCAATGCAATATAGTTTGCAGAAAAATACTATAGTTTCAATATATAAATAATATAAAATTATTAATGAGTTATTTTACTTTGGGTGGGGGGGTGTTATCAAATCATCAGAACCCACTGTGCATTTTTAAAAATATATTTTATTGATTTTTTACAGAGAGGAAGGGAGAGGGATAGAGAGCTAGAAACATCGATGAGAGAGAAACATCGATCAGCTGCCTCCTTCACACCTCCTACTGGGGATGTGTCTGAAACCAAGGTACATGCCCTTGACTGGAATCGAACCTGGGACCCTTCAGTCTGCAGGCTAACTCTCTTTCTACTGAACCAAACCAGTCAGGGCTACCCCTTGATTCTTTAGGGTGGGGTGTATGGGATGCTAGCTTGCGGAGATCTCTGAAGCTCAGCAGCTTTGGGGAGCAGTTAAGTGCAAATCAGCCTCACGAGTTCTGTTGAGCCTAAAACTTTGGGTCCATTAGTTCTTCTGGCAAAGGTGATTCACGGTGTTACTGGTGCTCCGTTAATAATTCTTTACCATTCTCAGGAGCTTCATCTTGGGGTCTCCTTTAGTAACATCAGAGTTGGAGGTTGAACTGTATTAGGATGATTATGCCCAGCCATAGAGTTTGCAAAGTGCAGACTGTTAAAACCTCTCGGCTTTTCCAGACAACTCCTCCTTCTCTGAAATTTTGTGGCGCTGTGTGCAAGTGGGAAAGATCTGAGTCCCCATGATGCTTTTTGACTACAGAGATAATTACCTGGGGTAGCTATCCTGACGATGGCTCACATCAGGGCCCAGCCCTGCAGTGCAGAGCTGTCTCTACTGTGATTGCCTGTAATAATGATTATCCAACCTCTGGAATTATAATAATAGATTTTACCAAGTTAGAGCATAATTGCTCCACCATTTCACATGTGAGCACAGTTTAAACAACTTTGATCTTTCAAATGATACCGGGCTTTTATTATTCATCTGTAACAGTGGCTCTGAACAACCCTCCTCCCCTCCTTTAATCACAGTGAGGCTTTGATGGAGCTGTTAGGGACATAAGGGCTGAAGTTGGATGGAGAAGAAAGAGTGCAGACCTGTGATGTTAAATCCCTAGAAGGTTCGGGGCCTGGAGAGAGTTTCTAACCTCTCTGAGACAGCTTCCTCGTCTGAAAATAGCCCTCTGCATGAGTCATTGTATTAGAAATGAACTCGAAGCACCTAACTTACAGGTTTAACTGTATTCTGTCACTCCATCGTCATCACCACCACCATCATCATCACATCACTGTTATCATCACCATCAATTATCTGGCCTCAAAGACTATGGCGTTCTGAGTCTTTGGATTTGGCTGTGTTCATTTGACATATGAGTGAGTTTGCTTAGAGTTGGTGGTCAAGGGTGTGGTATTTTCACTAAATTAGGGATGGTGCTTTGCAAGAAATGCCAGGGCACAGTTTTGTGCCGAGCAAGTCCTAATGAATGCCTTCACCTCCCTCTGACCCAGTGGTTCTTAGCATTTAGTGTGCATTTGAGTGTGATTCCCAACTTCCTTGTCCCCTAGAGTCTGAATGCAAAAGGGCTGGAATGGCCTGGGATTTAGCATTTTTAGGAGTGTGTTTGGTGATTTTGAGGTAGGTAGTTCATGGACCGTCTTGTCTTGCCCTTTTCCCCTGAGAAATGCATGTGTCTGTGGTTTATGAACAGCAGCAAAACCTTTGCTTCTGGATGGCCCAGCTCCAATGGCCACAATCAGCCCAGCAGACCTGATTTGCTTGGGAAAGAGAGAAGTGAATGCTGCTGAGTCCTTGACCATCTCAGTGTCTGGGCTTGAGTGACCCCACCCTCCCTTTTCCCCCCACGCCCCCAATGTCACCTACGTCTTTGCATCTAGTGTCAGTTGGTCACCCCTAGTCTGCCGCTAAGTGAGCTAAGGCTGATGTCTGCTGGGCACTAGCTCATTCAGGAGTCCCGGGAATGATCAATGAGCCAGGCAGTGGGGCAGCTAGGCAGTGGGGCAGCCAGGCAGCCGGGCCTTCCTCTGAGTGCTGTGAATCAGCTGCTGCTGCCTAGGCCCAGTCCCTTCTCCTCGGAGCAGGAGGCACTTGAGCTGAGTACAGTCAGGCTGATGGCTTTTCTGTATCGTGCATTGTCCTTGATCCTGTATATTTTTCATATGTGAGTGGGTTGCAGCTCCTGAAGACCATCCAGTGGTAGACATGTCCCTTCTGCCAAATCCCCCACTAAAGTCCTCGACAGAATTTTGGTTTAGAGGGTAACTACTTCAGAAGCAGAGTCAACACTTAAAAAATGTTAAGGTGAAAAATCACATGACATGAAGTTAATCATTTAAAGTCAATTCAGTGGCATCTAGTCTATAACAATGTGCAGGCACCACCTCCATCCAGATCCAAAACACTTTCATCACCCTAAAGGGAACCTCGTCCTGCACACACTGTATTAGCTGCTGGGGCTGCTGTAACAAAGCACCACACATTGGGTGGCTTCAACCAGAATCTCATGGTCTCACAGTCATGGATGCTGGCAGTCCAAGATCAAGGTGTCAGCAGGTGAGGTAGGTTCCTAGAAGACAGCCACCTTCTTCCTGCAGCGTTCACCTCGTCTTTCTACGTGTGTCTGTGTCCAACTTACCCTTTGGTATAAGGACACGAGTCCCATTGGATTAGTGCCTGCTCTAAAGTCCCATTCCTTTTTTAGCTGAGTAATATTCCACTGTAGGTTAATACTTCTTTTTTGAACACCGAGTACATAGCAACGGCCAGTGAAATCCTTGCTCCCTGAGCAGTGAATTATTCTGTGATAGGCTTGTGTGCCCCTCTGCATAAGGTAGATTGTTGATCTCATGGGTATAGCACACAGATCTTACTCTGTAAGCTTTTTCTTACTATCTTTCTCCTCAAAAGAGTGTTAGTCTTTGTGAGCAAAAGTAAGAGTAAGGACTTATTAAGGGGAAGCCAAGGCATGTTTTCTGATCCCAGAAATTGTTTTAAAAATAGATTTCACTGTTGATTTTTCTCTCTCCTCCTCCTGCTTTTATCCTCACAGCTATCTCTCCTCCCAAGAGCACGTACACTCGTGTTAAAACTATTTTAATAGAAGAGGGTAAAGGGGGGCTAAAAGGTGATGGGAGGAGACTTGACTTGGGGTAGTGAACACACAATACACTATACAAATGATGTATTATAGAATTGTACACTTGAAACCCACATAATTTTCTTAACCAATGTCAGTGAATTAACAAATTCACCAAAAGAAACTTCTTTTTAAAGGGCATTTTAAATGCCAACCATCATAGGAAGGGGCGTGGCACAGGCAAGGATCACAGCCCTTGGAGGAGACCAGCTGCCTTCTGCTCTCATTGTCATGGTTACTGGGCCTGGTCCCTCAGGCTGGCCTCAGACCAAGGCCTTTCAGATTCTCTTCACACTCCCCTCCCTGCACCTGCCTCAGAGTGAGAGAGGGATCTCTTGGCTTTGGAACTGATCGCACTGCTGACTTGTACATTTCACCTGCTTCCATAATTTAAAATCTCTTCCTCATGCATGTAGACAGGAGGCCTGCATCCTTGCTGGCCTGAGATCAACTCAGAACTGTTACTAGCTTGCTGCAGACACAGGACCCTTTCCCTCATCCCATCCCAACGACTGTGTGTTGTTTCACCCCAAAGGACCACAGCAGGTGGCATTGTCCTGTCTCCTGACTCTTAATTCCCTCCTTCCTCTCTATCTCTTTTTTTTTTCTATTTTTAAAAATATATCTTCATTGATTTCCGAGAGGAAGGGAAAGGGAGAGAGAGACAGAAACATCAATGATGTGAGAGAATCATCGATCAGCTGTCTCCTGTATGTCCCCCACTGGGGGTCAAGCCTACAACCCAGTCGTGTGCCCTGAATGGGAAATCGAATTGTGACCTCCTAGTTCATAGGTTGATGCTTAACCACTGAGCCATGCCAGCCAGGCTCTATATCTTTTTTTCTCCATCAAATTAGTTTTGCCACCATGGAAGTTCACTGGGTAAAGAAATGCCTGCCAGCCACGGGATTTTTAGAGAGGCAGGAAGGAGAGTGGAACAGTTTGAAAAAAAGGACAGAAGAGAAATTGTCCATATTCTATGTTATTCCATATTATTATCTTCATGTAACACAGGTGGCTTCTGGGACCCCAGGCTGGAAGGCTCCACACTGTTAATGGAAGTGAATAAAAGTACTTAAAGATACGTAATTTTCCTCACTGGGGATTGGCCTTTAGAACACAGGTTTCACTCTGGGGGCCTGGGCATGTGGAGTTTTTAAGAGCTTCCAGTTGCTTCTAATGTCCAGCCACCTTTGAGAACTGCTGTTCCAGGGGGCAGAGCCCTCCAGGAGAGTTTGAACCGTTTATAGGAGTTGATGTAGGAGACAGGTGACACCTAATCCTCTTGTGCCCAACAAAGCAGGTAATTAGGCAAAAAGAAGGGGCAGACGGAACACACTCTGGCCTGTATTTTGCTGAGAAAAATAGGAGTTTAGCTCCACTTAACCCTGCAGGGCCCATGGAACAGGAGATTCCCGCGCCCTCGCCTCCCTGCTGCTACCCATGGCTTGGTGGGCTGCCAGCCCCAAGGTGATTGCCAACGTGATGCAGAATGTTCACAGGAACATGTCGTTTCTGCCTTCTGCTCACCACTTGCTCTCCTCGCTCCCCAGGAGAAGCCCCATGCGTCTGCTCTTTTTCCTGAGCTAAAAGTGCTGTTAGTTGTTTTATGGGGGAGAGGGAATGTTTTTGAAGGGCGAGTGGGGCTGACCGCCATCCCTGTGTTTTGCAGTACAAAATCGGACAGCTGTACATGATCAGCAAGCACAGCCACGAGCAGAGTGACCGAGGGGAAGGCGTAGAAGTCGTCCAGAATGAGCCCTTCGAGGACCCTCACCATGGCAACGGGCAGTTCACTGAGAAGCGTGTGTATCTCAACAGGTGAGTGGTGGCAGCTGGTGTCCTGCCTCTGGCCCCTCACCACACAGGAGCCCCTCTCAGTTGGCCCTGTAGCACCTGAGGACCTGAGGTCGAGGTGGGGTTGGGATAAAAAGGCAGCTTGAAAGTCATAAGGTCAGCTCTCTGCATCCGCCAATCTAGTTGCTTCCAACAACAGAATCCCCTTTGTTCTGCAAAATCGTTCTCAAGTACATTTCATCAAGAGGAGCTTTCCTCTTACCTTCCCCACACTTTAAGGGACAGGTTAGGATGAAATCTAATCTTAAGGATGAAAGGGCTTTGTCTTCGCCTTTGGTTCAGAGCAGTAAGAGAAGTTGGCTTTGCCTGCAAGGGAGTATGGAGAAGTGTTGAAGGTGGCCATGTGCCACTGGGGTCTTGGCGTGGTAAGATTCCCACTTCCTGCCAGGTGGCCACTCAGGTGTCTGCAAGGGAGTTGACCAAATGAACGGTAACCTGTGACCAATGTGTGTTATGCAGTGTGCTCAGGTGATTTCCATTTCTTGGGTGGACCCGTCCTTCCCAAGGTGGAGGTGGTCACTTCTGCTTCGAATGCGGAAAGACTTTAGGATGATAAAGCAGTACTAATCAGGACTACCATTTCTGCTTTGCAAAATATAGTCTTCAATCTCTTACTATTTATTTTCTTTTTATTTATTTATTTATTTATTTAACTTGCACCTATTCGATTTTTACTATTTATTTTCTTATCACTCGTGGCATAATTGATTGTCAGTGCTTGTTTGATTCTCTCCCCATGCTACACCTCCCACTGCAGCCCATTTTCTTCCGTTCCCTTCTTCCCTGGGTCAGAAATTTGTAGTCACATGCCAGATAGAATATATTTTATGGAAAGTAAGGGTCGACTCTAGTGAACCAGTGTGTGACCATTCTGGGCCTTGCTATCATTTCCATGAATACTCTTTATCCCATGAGTACTTTTTATGCCCACGTGCAGCTTCTCCAATTGGCCAGGTGATTATTCAGAAAGCATTTCTGACACAATAGCTGGATGTTGCCCCCGGTTTATTCCCTGACCCATTGTCTGTGCTTTGACCATCGTTCAAGCCGTATCTGGATAGCACATGGCCCCCATGCTCCAATAGGCTGCAGTCGACTGTTCCTTCTTCGTGGAGAGTTTGGGTCCTGTCACTAGGTGTCTGGAAATCTCTCAGTGAAGCCTCGGGCTGCTTAAACCAACATGTGTTCTTTTTTGGTTTGTTTTTGTTGTTAATCCTCACCCAAGGATATTTTGAAAAAATATATTTTATTGATTTCAAAGAGGAAGAGATAGAAACATCAGTAATGAGAGAGAATCATTGCTCGGCTGCCTCCTGCACACCCCCTACTGGGGACCGAGCCCGAAACCTGGGCCAGGAATCCAACTGACCTCCTGTGTGGTCCGGCCACCCAAAGATATTTTTCCATTGGTTTTTAAAGAGTGGAAGGGAGAGAGAGAAACATTGATATGAGAGAGAGATTGAGGCTGCAACTGAGGTACATGCACTGGAATCGAAGCTGGGACCCTTCAGCCCACAGGCCAGCGCTCTATTCACTGAGCCAAACGGGCTAGAGCTAAACCAACATGTTTTAATCTGCTTGGGGGTGCAGTACCAGGGATTTCCTGAGTCTCGATGAAATGCAAATTAGATTGGTACCATTCATCTCCTTGGAACTGTGAATTCCCAGGTTTTGGAACCAGTTCAGCCTCCAGCCAGCTGTTGATTTGCAGGAGTAGCTGAGCCTTGGGTCTCTCCTGCATATGGCTTCCTTACAGAAAGAGGTTTCAGAACATGCTGCTTTGGCTTGTTAGTGCAGATGATATAATTCAGATGTAGAGCCCAGATCATCTCTGTAGAGCAAAGAGAAGTGAGGGAGATGTAAGAAAACAGGTACAGTTATTGCCCGGGGAATGTTCTGTACTTACCAGATTCAAGAAGAAATTTTAGAAAACTTGATGACTTTTTCTAAAACAGAACAAGAAGTGTCCAGCTGTCTCTGTAATGTCTGTTTTCTCTATCAAAAAATACGGTATTTATTTTAAAGGAAAATAATAAACAGCACTAAGAGGGAAATTTGTTATAAATAGAGTATCTGGATTTCCAGGAATAGGTACCAAAAAGATTAATGTGGACCTTCCCCCCACCGCGTATGACAAACACAGGATGAAATATAACAATATAAAGCAGAGTTCCAAACAAAGAAAGGGAAATCCTTAGGTACGAAAAATAAAGCGGAAACTCAAACCAGAACGGAAAGCAGATGAGCGAATGCTAAGGAAGCCGGAGGTAGTCAGAACTAAGCGAGGCCTGACATCTGAGAGGTGCCACACCCACAGGGGACAAACATGTGGCCTTGGCTCATGCAGATGAGGAGGTGGAACTGAGACTTGTTTTTGAGCCCAGGTGATGTGATTTCAGTGATTGAGCAGTGACCTATGAACCAGGAGGTCACAGTTTCATTCCCAGTCAGGGCACATGCCCGGAGTTTCAGGCTTGATCCCCAGTGTGAGGCATACAGGAGGCAGCCAATCAATGAGTCTCTCTTCATTAATGTTTCTATCTCTCCCTCTCCCTTCCTTTCTGAAATCATTAAAAAATTTTTTTAAATTACTTTTGACAATAAAAGACAGAGAGGTTACAGAGACTCATACTAAAGAACTACTGAAGGATGTACTTGAAGTAAAAAGAAATCGAATCCAAGAAGGAAGGGGGGAGGGTCTAAAAGTAATAATAAACAAGAAGTTGGTAAACATCTGGGCAAATCTGAATAAGCATAGAATGTTTTAAAAATATTAATGATGAGTAATTGTGGGTATGTTCATGGAATTTAAATAATAGACAGTAACAGCAGAAGATGAGAGCATAGTAATTATAAAAACATTGTAAAAACATTGTAATTGTAATTGTAAAAACATTCTTAAGTTGCAAATATTATTTAGGAAGAGGAGGGAAATGTTGATTCGTTTAAACTTTTTAAAAGCAGGTGTGCATATTCAAAATGTAAAGGTGACCTCTGAAGGAGCAGGTATATACTTGTAAGTATTTAACTTCCAAGAGAAAACTTGATCAATTCAAGAGAAGGCAGAGGAGGAACAAAGAGAATCCTGCAAAAAGCATAACTAGAAAACAAATTTTGATGACAAGATAAATCAAAATATATCAGTGGTCACAGTAAAGGTATGTGAATTAAATCCTAAACCTTAACCTAGAGCAACAAATATATGGCAACACTGACACAATCATAAGTAGCTTAAAGTTATAGTGGGGGGTTTTAACATAATCAGTTTAATAGCCTAGACACACAGAGAGGATATAAACAACAGAATGGCAAGCTTGATCCAGTGGACATTACTACATCCTGGAACCAGTATGCTTCTCAAACACACACAAAAATGTACAAAACCTGACTACAAACCAGGCCAGAAATCTATCTCAACAAATACCAGAAAATCCCTATCATGGAGATCCTATGGGCTGATTACAAAAATAAATTGACAACAATAACAAAAAGGAGGTTTTTCATCATTTAGAAAATATAAGCATTCCCAAATAATTCATGGGTTGAAAATACCAGTTACTCACCTTTCTGACAACCTTTGCAGCAAGGGGAGGCCAAACCACCCCTAGTTTCAGCCAATGAAATACAAGATTTTTCCTTTGATAAAAAGAGGAAGATGTTCAAGAGAGACATGATCTGCTTCTGGGAAAGGGGATGAAATGGATGGTGACTGCTGGGTAGGCAGTGAGTAGTACCTGCCACGTGAACCTTAATATCAAATAGGAACAGTAACAGTACAAAAAGGACACTCACAGACCCATCTCAGTTAAGACGTGAATATCCTATATAAACCATGAGCAAATGAGATACCTCAGAATGTAATAATAACAATAAATCACCACTTAATAACATTAATCTTTGACCGTTAATATCAATATGAGAATTAAGCAAGATTTTTGGGTATAAAATCCACATCAGAAATCACTAGCATTATTATTATACTAGGGGCCCGGTGCACAAAAATTTGTGCACTCGGGGTGGAGGGAGTGCCTCAGCCCGGTCTGTGCCCTCTCACAGTCTGGGACCCCTCAGTGGATGTCCTATGATGGCCCCAGTCTGCCAGGCGCCTTTTGTGTGTGTGTGTGTGTATGTGTGTGTGTCATCACTGGGGACCTGCCCCCAGCCCCATCAGAGGCTCGGAGCAGTCCTCCTGTGTGTGTCTGACACCTGCCGGGGGCCTGCCCCCAGGCACACCGTGGAGGCTTGGAGCAGGCACCCCCTCTATGTTGATCTCTCAGACTCTTGCCCTCCCCTGCATGTTGTTCTCTTTTTTGAGCTGTGACCAGGGCTGGGTGCAGCCTGCCTCCCAAGCTTGTCTACTGCCCATCTTCCTCCAGCCACCAGAAAGCAGGGAAAACCCCGCCTCGTGGTCAGGCCAGCCTTTTCCTGCTCCCTGATCCCCGGAAGGGACCTGGGAAGCCGCCAAGAAGGCCGCCAACTCTTTCCCACTCACCCGTCCCCTGCTGCCTTCCTTTCCCACTTCCCGTGCCGCCAAGTGGTCTGGGAGCTGCCAAGCAGGACCCCGGCCCCTGCAGCCTTGCTTTCCCGCTCCACGATGCCCCGCAAAGGGCCTGGGCAGCCACCAAGCAGGCCGAGACCCCCCCCCTGCCGCCTCTTACCCGCTTCCCGGTGCCCTCCAACCCTGCCGCCTGTTTCCCATCACAGGTCCTGGGTCCTGCGCTGTCCCGCCCTGCAGCCGCTCTGTGCACTCGGGAGGTCCCTCAGCCCGGCCTGTGCCCTCTCGCAGTCTGGGAGCCCTCAGGGGACGCCCACCTGCTGGCGTGCCTGACCAGCCTGGGTGAGGGGCTTTAAGGCTGCCCACAGCTCCCATTGACCCAACGTCCCAGCAAGGCCGGCTGGACACAGGTTCTGGAGTTTTTTCTCCTATAATTGATACTGTTCCTTGAAGGCCTTTGTTTATCTTCTATAATTGATACACTGTTCCTTTAAGGCGGCCTTCTAACTACTAACGAAGCCTCCTCTGC
>PVJC01046623.1:0-13235 GCA_004026665.1 Murina feae
AGAGAGTTAGAAACATCGATGAGAGAGAAACATTGATCAGCTGCCTCCTGCACACCCCCTACTGGGGATGTGCCCGCAACCAAGGTACATGCCCTTGACCGGAATCGAACCCGGGACCCTTGAGTCCGCAGGCCGACGCTCTATCCACTGAGCCAAACCGGTTAGGGCAGGAACATGGAGCTTTAAATTGGTGGGAGCCAGCTAAGGCTGCCCAGAGCATCAGGCTGGGCTGGGGAGCTTCGTGTTTCTCCTAAATAAAGTGGGAGACTGGGAAGTTAGAGTTAGGAGCGGGTTCTGTGTGTAGAGCTGGAGTGGGGGTGCTGGCTAGGGCTCCAGGAGGCCAGTGAGGGGACAATTCCTTCTTCGTAATACCTTCCAGGCCACCTCTAGTACTTCTCTTATTGTGCAGGTGAGAAACAGAGCTCTCAAGCAGTGAGGGGGATTGCCACACAGAACAGATATTGAAAAGACACAATGGTCCCTCCAGCAGGCTGTGGGAGGGCTTAATCCTGATTGAGGCAATCCAAATGAGTAATCTCTTATCCATCCATCCATCGGTTCATCACTCCCTGCCTTGTTCCAGGAAGGATTTAAGGCAGCTTTCTCCCTTTTTTAGGGAAATGTATGACAGTCCCATTTTAATGAATGTTAACAATGTAGTTGTACAATTTAATAAAACTGACATAAAAAGATTTATGAAATGAAGAAAAATGTACTGGGATTAGAGAATGAAACTTATATGAAAGCTCTGGTATTGAGTACGTGGGGAAATGTTTGGGTTTTATTTTATTTTAACTCTGATAGGTAAATACCAGTTCTAAACTTTTTTTTTTTACAAAGTTAGCCATTAAAGGAAGAGGAATACCCCATAGAACATAAGGATTATTATCAGGGGGAGAAAATAACTAAAGAAAAGATTTGAAGAAAGGCAACTCCACCAGAATTAAGAGAACTAGCACCCAGGAAACTAAGCTTATAAAGCAAACAGAACGAAGTTTTAAAATAAGTTTGATTGGCCCTGACTGGGTAGCTTGGTTGTTTAGAGCATCACCCTGATATGCCAAGGTTGCAGGTTCGATTCCCAGTCAGTGCACATATAAAAATCAAATAATGAATGCATATGTAAGTAGAATAACAGATCAATATTTCTTTCTCTCCTCTCCTTCCTCTCTCTCTAAAAGTTAATAAATAAAAAGAATCAACCAATGAATGCATAAATAAGTGGAACAACAAATTAATGTTTCGCTCTCTTTCCCTCTCCAACTCCCTTTCTCTCCTCAAATAAATAAATAAAAATTAAAATAAATAAAATAAGTCTCACTTCCAGTGAAGGAATGATGAACTGATAGCAAAACAGGTTTACCTCCCTACTCCGTTACGATCCCAGTCAAAAGACATTAAAGGAATGTTAAACAAGTATCCACCCAGAAAGAAAGAATGAGAGAAAGGATTCAGACAATAAGGGACTTCAACAAATCCCTGGAAAGTACTTTGAGGCTCCGGGGGCCCAAGGAGATGACCTGGGATTTCCCTTCTGGAGAAATCAAGCACAGTTCCAGGTCACTGCACACAAAATCAGACCTGAATAACCAGCTCACCCAATGGCCCATTCACTAAGTTTACTTCTTTCTTTTAAGTACTTTGCTTTAATTTTCATTGTCTTCATAATAGTCTTTTAAGGACTGTCCAACTTGTCTCCACCCCAAAAGCCTGCTGCTGGAGTTAAGAGAGAGATGGGGAGAAGGGAGATTGAAGGGCATGGGTAAATTCTTGTTCATTTATACAAACCAGATTACTCAGAAAGGAATGAAAAGCACACTGACATCAGACATCTGACAGCAACACCAAATGCTAGAAAATAATAAAGCAATGTCTACAGAACAGCCAATCTAGATTAGATAATGAGCCAGGGGAGCTCAGGATCTATGGGGAGAAGTGGATTCTACATAGTCTGTTTGAAAGAAGACTAGATAAACAAAAATTACTTAGTAGTGTCTTCTACTGAGAAGGACTAGTTCAATCACTTTCAGCTGGAAGTGTAAGCTGGTGTTCTTTCTGGAGGAAAATCTGGCAGCAGATCCCAAACTTTCAAGCATGCCAAGCCTCTGACCCAGTAATTCATGACTGGAAATTTATCCTATAGATATACTCAGAGAAATGTACAATTTTATATTTCCACTAGAGGCCCGGTGCATGAAATTCGTGCACTGGGAGTGGGAGGTGGGGTGTGTGTGTGTCCCTCAGCCCAGCCTGCACCCTCTCCAATCAGGGACCTCTCAGACATCCCTCTCACAATCCAGGGCTGCTGGCTCCCAACTGCTTGCCTGCCTGCCTGCCTGCCCCTAACCGCTTCTGTCTGCCACCCTGATCACCCCCTAACCACTCCCCTGCCAGCCTGATCGACGCCTAACTGCTCCCCTGCCAGCCCAATTGTCCCTAACTGCTCTCCCCTTTAGGCCTTGTCTCTCCCAACTGCCCTCCACTGCTGGCCCAGTCACCCCTAACTGCCCCCCCTTCAGGCCTTGTCCCTTCCAACTGCCCTCCCCTACAGGCCTGGTCGCCTCCAACTGCCCTTCCCTGCAGGACTGGTCGCCCCCAACTGCTGTTCCCTGCAGGTTTGGTCACCCCAACTGCCCTCCCCTGCAGGCCTGGTCCCCTCTCCACCTGCTCTCCTCTTCAGGCATGGTCCCCCCCTAACTGTCCTCTCCTACAGGCCTTATCCCCCCAATTGCCCTCCCCTGCCATCCTGGTCACCCCCAACTGCCCTCCCTCCCCTGTAGGCCTGGTCACCCCCAACTGCCCTCCCTTGTGGGCCTGGTCGTCCACAACTGCCCTCCCCTGCAGGCCTGATTGCCCACAACTGCCCTCCCCTGAAGGTCATCTTGTGGTGGCCATCTTGTGACCACATGAAGGAAGCCATCTTGTGCAATGGTGTGACAATCAATTTGCATATTACCACTTTATTATATAGGATACTGTTCACTGTAGAATTGTCCTTACAAAAAAGGAGGTACTTTTTAGAAGTATTAACATGGAGCAGTGTCTACAACCTACTATTAAATGCAAAAAGCAAATTGCCACAGACCATGTAGAGCAATCATGTCAAACTTGCAGCCCACAGGCTGCATACAGCCTACAACGAATATTTTTGCGGCCTAGCCAATATAACGGTATATAAGAAACATTTTAATAAAAATTTCGTAACTTAATTTTTACAATATCCTGTTATACATAATTATTAGTAATGAACTACAACGTTTGCTAATGACTGATTACTATAATCGTGTTGCATTCATTTCCCTGACGCGCCTTACGCGCAGGCGCACCATTTCTCTCCATTAATACTAGCAGTGAATATTTTAGCTGCTGGTTGCCACGTCATTAGTCTTGTACTGACCTGTGTGATGTGCGCAACATGATATATTTCGCTTTCGGAGAACAAGAAAAATAGTTTTATTTATATTACGGTTATTAATTTGTACAGTTATTTAGTGTCTGATGAGTTAATGTACAAGAAAAATATTAATTTTTATTAAAATGTTCTATTATTTTATGTTAATGATGACTCATTTATTTCAGCCCTTTGTATTCAGCATGTCTCTACTGAAATAAACCTATGTTTCTATGAAAATTGAAGTTTTGGTTTTGTAAACTTAAACTTTGTTTATTTGGCCCATGTTAGCCTTTGAGTCTGACAAGCTTGATGTAGAGGATTACCCCATTAGGCAGTGCATTAATAATAATGATAATGAATATTTATACATCTATATGAAAAATTCCATAAGGATATAACATAAACTACCAACAATTATTTTTGAGGTGATGGGAATTATAAGAGAACCACTGCTATAGACAGTTCTGTATTATTTTTAATAAATTTTTAAAATTGATTTGAGAGAGAAAAAGGAAAAGATAGAGAAATACCAATGTGAGAAATATCAATTGGCTGCCTATCACATGCACCCTGACCAGGGGTATGTGCCCTGACTAGCAATCAAACCCACGCCCCTTTGGTGCAGGGAACGATGCTCCAACCAACTGAGCCACACCAGTCAGGGCTTCTTTAATTTTTTTAAGTTGTGTTTTTATTGGTTTTGGAGAGAGAGAAGAAGGGAGAAAGATAGAGATTGAAACATCGATCAGCTGCCTCCCGCCCCCCTACCCCCCACTGGGGATCGAGTCCAAAACCCAAGAGATCACCAGTTTGATGCCCTGACTGGGGATCAAACTGGTGATCTCTTGGTTCATGGGTCAATGCTAAACCACTGAGTCATAGCAGTTGGGCTTAGTTTTTTAAATAAATAATTTGTAGTAATCATAATTACAAAATATGATACAGGAATTTGAGGTTCACTCCAGCTCCAGGATAAACTGGTAAGCAAGATTTCTAAATGTTTGTGGAAGCAAATATCACCTCTTCCCATTCTTCTCTGTGCAAACCTGTATGCCTCAGTTCACCCATCTGTAAAATGGGGAACTCAACAGTCCCTGTCCCAGTGAAATTAAGAAGGCAGACAAACAGAGAGCAGCCCAATGTAATGTGAATGCCTTCCCTTCCCTCCTGGCCCCTTCTGGTTGGGACTCTAAGGGTGGGGGGTGGCTGGGAATCTAGCATCTGAGGAGGCATGTGGGGGGCATACCTGGGGTCCTGGTCAAAGGTAAACTGTGTGCCTTGACCATGGTGCACATCCCAATCCACGATAAGGACCCTGTGAGCGGAAGAGAGGGGGGCGCTGTATAAGATAATCCAGGTGCACCTGGGGGAATTGCCCACACCAGGCTACCCCACCTGTGCCATCCCCATCACCCTTGCCCTGCTATTTGCTGCTGACCTCTGAATGCCATGCTTCTGTTGAGCATAGCGAGCAGCCACGGCCACATGGTTGAACATGCAGTATCCATCCATAAGACTGTGCTGGGCGTGGTGTCCAGGAGGCCTAGGCAGGACAGGGAAAGCCACAGATTGGGGGTTCCTCCTCTGCAGAGGAGGAATGGACTCTCCTTTGCTCTCTAATCCTGTTAGACCACCAACTCCCCCAGTGCTGATACCTGCCAATCTGCCAGGAACTGAGTAACTGGGGCCCTTAGACTCTCACCCCCAGTTTTCTGCTCTCTCTTTGAAGGAAACTTGATAATGTTCCTTAAAATTATCAATGTATACACCTTCACACCCAGTCATTTTGCTCCTGGGGATTTAGCCCACAGCCTATAGAAGCAAAAAGGGTGAAATCACGTGTTTACAAACGGACAACAACATTTGCTGCAGCATTTTTTGGAAACAGTAAATGATTGGGGAGAACCGAAATGCCCAACAGCAAGGAGCTGGTTAACTTACTATTGCACAGTGAGTTCTACATGGGTCTAAGCTGTACAGCTAGAGAACAGCTTTTTGAAATGTCTAAGCGGAAAATGCATGTTATGGAAGGGAGCATCTTGAATGCTGGAGCGCTCCCCTAAAATAGGGGAGGAAGGAGAAAGGCTCCATCTTCTGCCTTTCATCAGTTCTGGTTTGCCAACAACGATAAGATGTACTGCGATTTTTACATGCCAACAACAAAGCAGAAAATGCTGCCAACTGAATGCTAAGATGTCACTGTTTACAAGATGCATCTGAATTTCAAGATGTTACCAATATGAAAAATGTGCAGCTTAGACTCAACGAAATATGGTATTTACTCCCTGAAAATGCAGACTATTTCTGGCGCACATGAGTTACTGGTTACAGCGACTACCTCCAGGACAGGAACCATGTGTCTGGGGGACGGGGGTGGGAGGAAGACTTTTTCTCGTACGCCCATTTGTATCTTAAGCACGTAAATCCACTACCATTACAAATACACTAGCCGTTGTCAATATATTTTACACTTGAGGGAAGAAATTTCTTTTAAATGTAGAAACCCACATGCTGGTAGGTCCTACCTGACAATAGCCATGCCATTCCGGATTTCAGCCCCCAGGACCGCATCCACCAGCCTGAGGACAGAGCCTGAGGCCAGGCAGGCACAGGTGTATGAGTTCTGGAGAGACAGTGGGGAGCCAGAGAAGGAATGAGGGAGGGACCAGCCCCGTCCACTCAGCTGCTTCCCCTAGGGTGGGGGAGGTGTGACGATGGGCATCCCCAGGATTGCTACCACCCTCTGCCGTCACAGTTCTCATCCATACCGGATGCAGATAAACAGAGTCATAGGTGTCTGCTAGGACGCGGAGTTCTCCCTCATTCATGTACTGGGTTGTCTCCATCAGATCTATATATTCTAGGCTGAGGATACAGATAGGGAAGATGAGATTCAAGGGCCTGCCTCCCTCCTTGGCCCTGAACTGGGGCCCTGTTTCCTCCCCAGCTAAGCCCTTTATACACCAGACCCCTGGACAGACTTCCTCAGTTAAAAGCTGTTTACACACCAGATCGTAATAAGAACAATAGCTCATCAGGCTGATGATATGTCAAAGCACCATTCTAAGCACCCAACATATATCAAACCCTCCTGAGGAACTTGTATTTACTAGTCCCTCAGTTATTGGCAACGACAAAGAGATTCAGAGTCGTTCAGCAACTTGCCCAAAGCCACAGAGCCCATGAGCTTACTGCCCAAAGCATCCAGTCTGCCCTGGTGGGCCCAGGCTAGCCTCCTCCCCGTCCCTACAAGGTTACCAAGAATTCACCTGTGAACCAACATCAGCTCCTCCTTTTCAGCAAACCGGGCCTGAGGAGATACAAGGAACAACGGGCTAAGGTACGGCCCCTGCCAGCTCCTGCTTTCCACCCAAGGTGCTGGCCAGGGAACTCACCTGAAAGGACACACAGCGGTCCAGGAGGCCCTCCTGGATCAGCTGCTCCTTGATGGCATGGAGCCGCTCCGGGCCTTCAGGGAAGCTGGGTTGGCAGAGAGAAGTCCCATGAACACACAGACATATACAGGGACACTGGTGAGCAACACAGTTGGTCCTGCGTTCTTCTCCATACAACACTGCACACCAGGAACTTCAAAGTTACCCCTGATACCTGTTAGCTCTGCTTTCACAATACATCAGAGCCTGCCCCATCTCATCAGCCCCACTGCTGCTACCATAATCTCCCACCTGGGCTACTACAGTCAGCTCTTCATTGGCCTTCCTACTTCTTTTTGTAAAAAATGTATTTTATTGATTTTTTACAGAGAGGAAGGGAGAGAGATAGAGAGTTAGAAACATTGATGAGAGAAAAACATGGATCAGCTGCCTCCTGCTGGGGATGTGCACGCAACCAAGGTACATGCCCTTGACTGGAATCGAACCTGGGACCTTTCAGTCCGAAGGCCTACGCTCTATCCACTGAGCCAAACCGGTTAGGGCTGGCCTTCCTAGTTCTGCCCTCACTCCCCCAACAGTCTTTTCTTCCCACGGTAGCCAGACATTGGTTAAAATCCAAATCAGATCATGTCCCACCTCAACTCAAAACTTTCTCATGGTTCCCATCTCATCAAGCCATGAGCTTTTCAGCTAGCTTTCCCCCCTGCCTACACACTGCTCCCACGTTATCTTCATGAGTCACTCCCTCACCTCCTTCAGATATCAGCGAGGCCTTCCCTGACCATCCTATTCCAAACTGAATAGTTCCCTCCATTGTTCTCTCTGCTACTCTCCCTCCTGCGTCAGTGCTTCTGCGCATCACAGAACGTTTGTTTCTAACACACTGTATCATTTACTTGGTTTTACTACCTGTTTTCTCCCTCAAAACTGTAATCTTCCCAAACACTATGGTTTCTTTGTTTTGTCGACTGCCATGTCCCTGAAGTCCTTTGCCACTCTGAGTCTTCCATTAGAATAGAGGAGATAGATACTGGACTGGTAAACACGTAAGCCTAATGAGCAAACAATGAGATGAGCTAGGAAGATCTCACAGATCAAGTGTATAGGGGGAGAGTAGCCAGGCACAGCCCTCTCCGAGAGTCTCCTTGGGATGTGAATTAACTGGGGGAAGAGGAGGCAGAAGCAGATCTCTGGGAAAGGGACTGGCCAGTCGATGGAATGCCTGGCATGCTGGAAGAGCAGCAAGGGATCCAGCGTGAGTGAAGTGAAGTGAAACGAATGAGGAAGAGGACTGGCTGATGAAATCACCAAGATAATGTGGAGCCAGGTCACGTGGGACCTAAGAGGCCGAAATGAAGAATGTGAACTTTACCTTGAAGGTAATGGTCTGTCCTTAAAAGATTTTAAGAAAGAGAACATCATCTCACACATATTTGTTTAGGCTGCTGTGTGGAAAACAGACAGCATGGACGAGAGTGGAAACAGGGAACAAGGAAGGGGGCCTCCACAAGTTTAGCTGAGTGATGATGGTGGTGGCAGTGAGGAGAAGTCAGATACGGGATACATTTTGCACACGGAGACAAAAGAATTTCTTAATGGATTACACATGTGAGCAAATGGAAGGTGTAATTCTTGTGTTTCAGCAGAGATGTCTCTTTTTCAAGGATACCTCCTGGGAACACTGGATACTAGTCTAAAATCCTTATTAAACACTTTTGAAGCCCCTGGTCCTAAGTCCTCCCATATTAAACACTTCCTTCTGCTGTTGGCTGTTTCAGGATCCGCTCTCCTACTCACCTATCAGCTCCTTGAGAAGGGAGCCTGTCTTGTCCAACACATTTGTATCACCAACTCCTGGCAGACAGCAGGCACTTAATAAATGTTTGCTGGCTAATGAAAAGAACCCCTTCAAATCTGAGCCCCACCTCCCTAAGTCATCTGCTGCCTGTCTCTAGGCTAGTGCAAGAAAGGATCTGTTCTTGCTAATGGCTCTAAGAGTATGCATATTTGTGTGGTTTGGGGACAGCTGGACAAGTCAAGTCTCACCTGTCATCCCAAAGGCAGTGGAAGTCATTTAGCTGCTCATCAAACACCACGCCGGTACCAGACAGTGTCTTGGCCTCAAGGGTCAGATCCTGCAGGGAAAAAAAAAAGGGAGACATTCATCCATTTAGGGTCTGAGTCAGAGGTAACATCCCGTAATGTCCAAGATGGAGAACCTCAGGGTTTTGACAGTCACAGAAGGCTAAATTATGGCCAGGCCCCTCTCACCAGCCCTTGCATCCCCTCGATTAGTTCTTGCTCCGCTGCTTGGCTGAGCTTCTTCATTCTGCCTTTCTTCTTCACCTCTGCTAGTCTGGGGCTGGAGCGGAGTCCAGTACCCTTCTTAACACCTGGCTTCTGCCAAAGAGAGAGAAAGGTCAGAGTCCACTGCACGGCCTACTGCTCCCCTTCCCCCTCACCAGGACGGGTCTGGGGCCTCACCGAGATGATGCTGGAGTCCTGGGGGGGCGTCTGGGGGTTGTGTATACTCCTTCGCTGCTTAGCTGTGGTGGAATCCTGGCCGATGGAGGTCATGGTCGGGGAGACTTCACCCCTGACGCGGTTCTGGGGAGTGCGGTGGAGGTGACTGAAGGAACTAGGGTATCCTGAAGACCCTACACCCCAATCTCCTCCCAGGCCCCGCCCCTTATGCTATCCTATCACACTCTGCGTTCCAAAACTCCCTCTCTCTCAAAGCTCTCTCCCTCCACTGGGATGTCTATTCCACCTGGTCCCGCCCATTTCACTAGACCCCACCCCTTTAACACTATTCTTTCTTCTTTCAAAGTTTTGTCCTTTCAAAGAGCAATTAATCCCCTTAGATTCAGTCTATTCGAGGGCCTGATCTTTCCAACAAATCACGCCCCTTCCGCTCTACCAAGCCATTCCCCAGATTCCTTCCTTCCTCTCAGCCTCGCCCGGACCCCACCTCCTCACAGACTGGCCCTTTCCACCCAATCCCCCGGGAAAATCACCCACCCTTACACTCAGCCAGCCCCGGCGCGGCCCCGGCCCCACTCCACCGTGAGCGATCCACTTAACTCCACCCCTTATCCGCCGCCCAGCACCTTCCACTAGGCCAGATTCCGTTCCTAACGTTTCAACCCGCACCGCTCCTCCGGGGACGGCCCCTTTCCTCCAGCAAACCCCACCCCCCGCCCAAACCCTACCCCCGATGTCTGCCCAAACCCTTCAGCCAGATTCCAGCCACCGCCCGCCAACCCCCGCCCCCTCCGTCAATGCCAACCAATCCCTTCAGCTCCGCACAGAAGGCACAGCGCGGCCCTTTCTTCAAACCCCGCCCAGGACTAGCGCTGCTCCATTCCCCGCCACCTGTGAGGGGCTGCCGGTGCCGAGGCCCGCGTCCCCATTGGGCCGGTTCTCTCTACTGACGCCTTGATCCCGCCCACAGCCTCAGGGCCGCGCTCCCCAACAGCGACACCCCCGCTTCTGTTCGCCAACGGCCGGCAGGGACGTCATCGCGCGACGCGGGCCGTGCTGCGCATGCGCGGAGCGTGCGCCCGCCGTTCCACGCGACGCTGCGGCTCCCGTCCGCCCCTCCCCCAACCGCCGCCGCCTTTGTTCCGACTGCCCTGGCCGCTGTCCCTCCGTCCTCGTCCAGTCACCTTAGGAGCCCTCCGGACCCACGACAACTGTGCCTTGAGGTGACTCAAGAGAGCAAACGGGCAAGCAAACGAGGGAGTTAGGCAAAGGCGGCTTCTCTGCTTCTCGCGGCTTTTCCCGCGCTGCGCGCGCTGATGACGTCCGGTGGGCGGGCTGGGGCCTGGTGGAAGCTGGAAGGTGGCTGGTGGCCGTCAAGTGGGAGTGGTGATGATGCTAAATGTGCTGAAGATTTTCTTTTTTTAAAAAAATATATTTTTACTCATTCCAGGGAGGAAGGGACAGGGAGAGAGAGACAGAAACATCAATAATGAGAGAGAATCATCGATCGGCTGCCTCCTGCAGGCCTCTGACCGGGAGTCAAACGGATGCTCAACCACTGAAACCACAACCGATCGGGCATGTGGTGAATCAGTGTTCACGAAGGTGTGTCGTGACAAGGGAACATCCTGAAAGGAGTAACTCATGATTGTGTCTTTCCACAATGCCAGGCTTATTAGGGGAGACTGCCCCCATCAGTAAGCCAATAGATGTACAGGCAGGCGACACGCAGAAAGGGGGAGGTAAGCCATAGAGCAGCAGAGCAAGGCCCACGAAGCCCCAGTCAGCCGTGGCCTCCAGGGTTAGAGAGGCGCACGCTGGTCCCAAGCCAGGCGTCTACAGTGGCTTCCAGGGTCTGGGGGAACCGAGGTCCTGTTGGGCTCCGAGCTGACAGGAGGTACAGCCAAGCTGACTGGTGGAGTGGTTGAAGCTCTTGAGTTTTTATACCCCACAATGGGCGGGGGTCCCACTCATCTTGGTGTCCAGATGGAATCCTTATCACAGAGTTCAGACTTTCCATTTTGCAGTCCCGTCCCAAGGGCATTCCGTTACCTCATTGCCTCAGTCTTGGGCGTATTACCACTTGACATAACTGTCATGGCCGACAGACACTCCCTATTGGGCTGTCAAGCATTGTCCAGAAAGCCTGCTCTGCTCTTGCTCTATACAAGGTGGTGCGCAGGAAGCGCTCAGCAAGTGATACTAATATTCTGCTGCAGAAATGGCGGGGCGGAAGGAGTCTTAATAGGGCAAATAACTAACGATAGCAAGTGTTACGTGTCAGGCATTGGTGTAAGCCACAACTCTGTGAGGTAGTTCCCATTATTAGGGCTGCTTTGCAGATAAGGAAACTGAGGTTACATGACTTAGCCACGTGACCTTGGGCAAGTTACTGAACATCTCCCGTGCTTCAGTTTCCTCATCTGGAAAATTGTGATAAAATAGTGCCCAGGGCCAGAACGACCCGGGGAGGGGTGTTTTCTTGAACAGTAGCTCTCCCCGTCAGCCTCCACCCTGTCACCTCTGCTTCCAAGTGTGTCCCTCGGGGAAGGTGGAGTTGCCCCTTTGCAGGATGGGGGTGGGGGCGGAGGAGAGGGACAATTCCCTCCCACCCCAGGTCTAAATAGCCCCGCAGGAGGCGGGTTTGTCCTCCTAATCTCCCTTTCTCATTCTTCACCATTTCCTACCGGGCTGTAGGCTGGGGCCGGAAAGATAAGCGGTCTGGGGTTCAGCTTCGCTGACTAACAAACAGATTGACAGCCCCACCACCCACTAGCCAGGCCCTCTGACCCTCTCAAAAAACCCTAGTTTCAGTCTTCTTTTCCCTTCCACTCTCTTAACTGCCTGAACAAGTCTTTTGTCCCAGGGAAAGAGAGCCACAAGCCCTAAGACCTTTAAACCTCCACGTACACCAGAGAAAACACAATGATACAATGCACACTGGAGAGCACTCTGAGCTGATGCCTGCAAAGTAATAGAGTAGGGAGTCTTGTAAGGGTCACGGCCCGTTTTTCTGTATAGTCAGAAGAGAGTAAAGATCAGCAAGCTTTTTCTACGAAGGACCAAATAGTAAATATTTTAGTCGTTGGAGGCCACATAATAGCCTCTGACATCTTCTTTCTTTCCCTTTAAAAATACAAAAAGTGGTTGCAGTCTGGCTTTGGCCTGAAGGCTCTAGTTTGCTGATCCCTGCAATAGAGTGTCAGTCTTTGGTTTCCTTCTAGGGAACAGAAGTTTCGTGCTTCCCGAGGAGAGGTGTGCCTTCCTTTTGTGTGAGGTGTGAGGACGGATTCATGGACAGGGTCCCGTCACTTCTGGTGTTTTTCTACTGGGTCAAGTAAGTGTCCCTGTACAGAGTGAGGCTAAGGATTCCTCCAGCTTCTGGAATGTTGTTCTTCCACTGAACCAAGCAAGGGTTTCTATACAGGACAAGACGGATGTTTTTAGAAACCTCCAGACTGTGGGTTCCCATAAACATTCAGGATGGGGCTTCTTAGACTGCGTTATGACAGGCTCTTATGATGGGTTGGTGCAGTTCAGGCTCAGTACAGATGTTTCTGGACAGCTTGAGAGCTGTGTTCACATAGAATGTAAGATCAGGGATTCATGTCCAGATTGAGTCAAAAGATTATTATTAATTGAGCTAAATTAGGCTACCTGTTGTAACAAATAAACCCAGAATCTCAGGATCCTAACAAGTAAATGTTTGTTTCTCACTCATACAAAATCCAATGTGAATATTTGCTACTGGTTATGCATGGATCCAGGGAGCTTCCATTTTGTGATCTGCTCTCCTTTGAGTCCTTGCAGTTACCACTATTCAGCTGGTAGATGAGAAAGGGAGGATTCCATGAGAGGTTTTTTGATTTTGCTAATTCTCACCAGAGGGTATTTTTCCATGGATTCTTAGAGAGAGTGGAACAGAGGAAGGGAGGGAGGGAGGGAGGGAGGGAGGGAGGGAG
>PVJC01046624.1:0-13242 GCA_004026665.1 Murina feae
ACACCCTTATGGGGCAAGAGTTGTTTCAGTGGGGCTTTTGTGCTCACTGCATCTGCCCCGAGTGTGTTCCTTGTGGATCTGAGTTTTATTTAGGATGGTCCCACTCTGGCCACTGGGTGAGGGCTGGCTCCTGTATCTTTAAGGAGGTGTTGAGTTAGCCTTTGCTTTAGGCTACTCAGCCTTTTATATGCAAAAGCCTATGACTCAGCTTGGGAGGGGCAGGGCCTCGGGGAGTTTGCAGGGCAGGGTGGAGCAAGTAGCTATGGCTGCTTCTCAGCCCTGTGCTAAGAGACACTGGGTCTCTGTGTCCTGCGGTAATTGCTGCAAGCAACACTGAGAGAAACCAGCTTTGGATTTCCTCCCGGTGCCAGTCAGTTCCCCTTCTCTGGGTGTGCGTGCATCTGGGTCCTCAGAAACTCGCCTGGAACTGGAGTTCAGAGCTGCCGGGAGCTTGTGGTACCCTCCGGTTTGAAAAAGAACCGCGTCCTCCGGCGCCAGCCCTCTCCCCGAGCCCCGTGCATGCGCCTCCGTACCTCTGTACTTTGCTTCCGCCACTCCTCTGAGTCTCAGTTTCTTTCTAGTTGTAGAATTTTCACTCAGCCAGCCTTCCTGTGGGTGTGAGTGGTGTCCGTGTTTTCTTTTCGTGGATATTCTGAAATAGTTGTTCACAGCTGCATTTACGGTGTTTACCTTATGCCGCCATCTTGGATTCTCTGAGGCTGCGCATTTAGGTATATACCTCATGCTGCCATCTTGGTTCTCTATTTATCTTCTATAATTGAACATTGTTGCCTTGAGCAGAGGCCCAGTGGGCTTCACGGAAGCCTCCTGTTTGCTCTAGCTCCGTGGCTGTCAGCCGCCATCTTGGCTGGGTTAATTTGCATATAGCCACTCTGCTTGGCTGGAGGTGTGGCTTGGCTGGTGGGCATGGCTTAGGTGTCTTGGCGTGATGGTTAATTTGCATATTACTCTTTTATTAGATTAGATACCAACTTTGCACCAGCATTGATAGGACTAATACAGTATAAGATATTGTTCCTCTTCTAGGCCTCTGATGAAATGTATTCCCCCAAAGCCCAGCCTAGATGCAAGGGTGTCACTTTGGGACTTAAAATCCTTCAATGGCTTCCAGTTATTTTCATGGTATGTTTCAATTCCTTGCAATGACATACAAGGTGACCATTTGCTTTTCCAACCTCATCTCCTCCTATGTTCCCTCCTCTGGGGGTCTAAGTAGATTGTCCACCTCTCCACCTACCCCATCCCTTATCCACTGAGAAAACCACAGTCAATCTTTGAAATCAAGCTCAGGGTCCATTCCTCTGTAGGCTGGCTCTGCAACCACCCAGTTGGCCCAGCCAGTCCAGCTCTCCCCTCCTCATGCAACTAACTCTACAGCCCATGCTTCTCTGAGATCCCTCCTCATGATCCTCACAGCTGCCCATCCACTGCCTTGAAAGCTCTCTGAAGATCATGATTATGGCTTATTCATTCTTATATCCCCAGTGCTTAATGCACAGCAGGTACTCATCGAGGATGAGTGAACAAATGACATGCATGGAAAGCACAGACGTGTTATTCTTTGTATTAGCCAGCTGGAATCTAAGTTTTAAAGGGCCAGGTAACAGGATTGGGGCTGCAGGAGATTCAGTGAGTCTTTATTATTCACCTTTTATTCCCGGGGCTCGGCACTGTACTTGGCATGTTTACACCATCAGTAAAATGCTACTTGAATAACTGAATGAATAGTAGTAATTTTTTGTGAGCCCTTATTAAATATTAGGCACTTTATCTCAAAATATACAATGTATTCTTTGTTGTTAATCCTCATCTGAGGATGTTTTTTCCATTGATTTTTAGAGAAAGTGGGAGGACAGGGGAGAGAGAGAGAGAGAGAGAGAGAGAGAGAGAGAGAGAGAAGAAGAAGAAGAAGAAGAAGAAGAAGAAGAAGAAGAAGAAGAAGAAGAAAAGAGAAGAGAAGAGAAGCCCCTGACCAGGAATCAAACCCGAGACCTGTGGTGCAAGGGCTGATGCTCTAAGCACTGAGAACACTGGCCAGGACTTTAATGTTTCTCTCTTTCTTTTTTTTTAATCCTCATCTGAAGATCTTTTTCCATTGATTTTAGGTTGAAGGGAGGGAGAAAGAGAGAGAGAAAGAAAGAGAGAGACATCAATGTGAGAGAGACACATTGATTGGTTGCCTCCTGCATGTGTCCTGACTAGGGCCAAAGATCAAACCTGCAATCCAAGTACATGCCCTTGACCAGGAATCAAACCCACTACTCTTTTTTAAAAATATATTTTACTAGAGGCCTGGTGCACAAAAATTTGTGCACTCGGGGTGGGGGGTCCTTCTGCCCGGCCTGTGCCCTCTTGCAGTCTGGGACCACTTGAAGGATGTCCACCTGCTGGCTTAGACCCGTTCCCTGGGCAATCGGGCCTAAGATAGCAGTCAGACATCCCTCTGGCAGCCTGGGAGCCCTCAGGGGATGTCCACTTGAGAGCGGGGAGCAGGCCAAGGCTGCAGTTGGACATCCTTAGTGCTGCTGAGGAGGCAGAAGAGGCTCCCACAACCACCGCTGTACTGGCAGCCTTCAGGCTTGTGGCTGAGCAGAGCTCCCCCTGTGGGAGTGCCCTGACCACCAGGGGCAGCTCCTGCATTGAGCATCTGCCCCTTGGTGGTCAGTGTGTGTCATAGTGATCAGTCATTCCCAGTGGTTCTGCTGTTAGGGTCAATTTGCACATTACCCTTTTATTATATAGGATAGAGGCCTGGTACATGGGTGGGGGCCAGCTGGTTTGCCCTGAAGGGTGTCCCAGATCAGAGTGGGGTCCCCACTGGGGTGCCTGGCCAGCCTGGGTGAAGCACTGATGGCTGTTTGCAGGTTTGCCACAGCCCCTTCAAGGTGGGTGTCCCCCCCACTCTTGGGTGCCTGGCCAGCCTGGGTGAGGGGCTGATGGCTGTTTGCAGGCTGGCCACAGCTCCCATTGACCCAACATCCCAGCAAGGCTGGCTGGACTCAGGTTCTGGGGTTTATTTATCTTCTATAATTGAAACTTTGTTGCCTTGAGTGGAGGCCACAGCTGGCCTAGGCAGGCAATTTCCTCCACTGCTGGTGCAACAGAAGCCTCTTGTTTGCTCTAGCTCCGTGGCTGCCGGCTGCCATCTTGGCTGGGTTAATTTGCATATAGTCGCTCTGATTGGCTAGTGGGCATGGCTTGGTTGGTGGGTGTGACTTGGGTGTAACGGAGCAAGGGTCAATTTGCATATTACTCTTTTATTAGATCAGATTGACTTTTTACAAAGAAGAAGGGAGAGGGATAGAGAGTTAGAAGCATCAATGATAGAGAAACATTGATCAGCTGCCTCCTGCACACTCCCCACTGGGGATGTGCCCGCAGCCAAGGTACATGCCCTTGACCAGAATTGAACCTGGGACCTTGAGTCCACAGGCCAGTGCTCTATCCACTGAGCCAAACAGGTTAGGGCAAACCCACTACTCTTTAGTGCGTTTAGTGCGTTAGATAGGGCTGGCTATCTAACCATGGAGCCACACTGGCCAAGCTATAATGTATTCTTAATATCAACCATATCAGATAGAAACTATTATCATCTCCATTTTACAGATTTTAAAACTAAGGCTCAAAGATGTTAAATAACTTGTTCGTGGTCGCAAATCTAGTAAGCAGTGGAGACCAGGTTCAGTGTGCCACAACAATGCTGCTTCATTAGCAACCACAAAAGCTTGTGTGTACAGCAAACATTTACTTACCTCACAGATAAGTGGCTTCAACTGACCTTGGCTGGATTCGGCTCATCTAGCCTCGGCTTCTCATGTGCCTGGGGTTCAGCAGGTTGTTGGCAGACCCAGGATGACCGCAGGTGGGATAAGAGGGCAGTTTGATTGGCATAAATGGGACAATTTGGCTCTAGGTGTCTTGTCCTCTCGCACTGTCTCGGCCATTATCAGAAGAGCAAGAGAGAGCGCCAAGGTACAAGCATTTTTCAAGCCTCGATGTCGTATTTGCTGGCATCTCATCGGCTGAAACATTCACATGGTCGAGCCCAGAGTGGGAGTGCACTGCACATTACCCGGCAGAGGGCACAGATACTGCAGAGGTCAACCTGCCACAGAAGCCCAGACTGCCGGACCTCAGAGCCTGCCACTTCGTGATTTTCCTCCACCATCTCTGCAAATAAGAGTGTGGAGCCCCGCCAGTATTGATCAGTGGTGGGTGTTGGCCCATGAACCAGGAGGTTACGGTTTGATTCCTGGTCAGAGCACATGAATGGTGGGGTTGCAGGGACTCAATCCCAAGCAGGAGGCGTGCAGGAGGCAACCGATCAGTGATTCTTTCTCACCATTGATGTTTCTATCCCTATTCCTTCCTCTCTCTGAAATCAATAATTTTTTTAATCTTATTTTAAAACAAGAATGTAGAAATACACATACACATATGTACAGGGCCTCCCACGGGAGATTGCCACTGCTATACCAGGCAGAACTAGATAGTATGACATACAGACCAGGAACGAGCTATTTGACCAAAAGGCTTCTTCAAGAGAGAATATGCAGTGATCAGGCATGAGTGTCCTGCCTAGTCACCACCAGACGCAGGACCCTGGGCAAGATACACTTTCTGCATCTCCATTCCCTCACTTGTAAAATGGACATGATCATAGTATCTCCTTAATAAGGTTTTGAAATGATATATGTAAAGTACTCAAAACTGCCAGGCACGTGGCATGTGCTCAACAAAGGTGAGCGGGGATTGTGTGAGCACTGGTGGACTCCTCCCAGGATGGGGGACCGTATGCCACATCCAAGTTGATGGGTCCCATATTGGTTGTCTGGTACCCTAGAAAAGGGTCAGTTGTGTCAATGCAGACTCTGCAAGCATTTATTGAACAAGGTACCAGGAGCTGAGGAGAAGGCGGCTGTAAGTCGCTTGGACTTTATCGCCAGGTAAGAACACCTCTTTCTCCTCCTCTTGGCATCTGCAGCCTGTGAGCCGGGGCAGTCAGTTAGAGACTGGAAAGGAGGCTCCCTGGCACCAAGCAGCCTGCTCTCAGCCCGCCCTCCTGGGACGCTAACATCTCTGTTCTTCTCCTCAGCATGTTTGGTATGGCCTACCTCATCTGCAACAGGAATGAGGCTTACCCTCTGCTCGGTAGGTAATGGGCCTTGATTTCTAAACTCCCCTGATGAACTATAACAAAACATGCAGAATAGTGCATCAATGCTAAGTTTGCAGAGCCATGAATTGTCACCAATGAACCCATGATCACCATCTAGGCCAACAAAGGAAAAGAGCAGTGTTCAGGGCACACCACGTGCTTGGTCTCTCCTTGCTCCCAAAGACCCTGACACCCTCCTCCCCAAAGACCCTGACACTCTCTTCCCCCAATAACCCTGACACCCTCCTCCCCAAAGACCCTGACACTCTCTTCCCCCAATGATCCTGACACCCTCCCTCCCCCCAAAGACCCTGATACCCTCCATTTCTTAGGCCGTTTTTAAAAATCATGTTGATGAAATGATACGTCGTCTAATTACATGTGCCCCTGTTAATCAACAGAGAACAAGACTGGCCTTCCATAGGGAGCTGGCCAGAAAAGGTTTGGCCCCAAATGAGCCTTCAGCTCTTCTGACAGGATATGTTCGCTCTCTTGGCATTTCAGTCCTGCCTGTTCCTTCCCGTTCAGGTTTCAAAGACTGTGACCGACTTTCAGATTTTAATCTGGGTACCCTGTTATATACACGTAAAAACACACCGAGTAATAGTGACAGGGCTGCAACCCAAGCTGACTTTGATTTTCTTCTTTTCCTTTTCTATATTTTCCATATTTTTTACAGTGAGCATTTGTTACATTTATAATAATAAAAAACCCTAAAATTTCTTTTTACTAAAATTTCTTTTTAAAGCAAGTTGAATTTTCTTATCGCTGATAATGCTTCTAGTAGCCCTGAGATAAGTATAATTTCTCACTCACAGAGAGCAAATTTCCTTCGCAGAATTGGCAATAAATTATTGGAAATAAAATATTCTATCCATAATCATTCAATATAGAAACCCTAACTATAATACATGTATTTGCTAGTGTAATAATCTTTAGATGACTTCCACTGTGTTATAGGAAAAAAAGAGAAAGAAGGGAAAACAAGAATTGAAGTCAGCGATCCCCGATTTCATTCCTGGTTGTGCGATTCCAGCGCACCTTACTATCCCTGCACTAAAATTCAACGGACGTTTTAATGTGCATGATAAGAGTCACATATGTAATATGCATTATTGGGAATCACAACTGGAAAGCTCTAGAAAAAGATGTTAAAACATTTCAAAGTGTGCAGGACCTCACAGAGTCCGTGAGTGATGCCCTGGGAATGCCAAAGGTCTCCGTAGGTGTTGTGTCACTATGTGCTGCTTATGTTTCTCCACTATCTTATCTTGACTGGATTTGCTCTCTTTTTAAAAAAAAAATAAAAATGACAGGACGTGAGAAGGAGCTGAAATACTTCAGGTGCAATATGAAGGATTTTTTGATGTCCAACTGCAGCCGCATCCTCATGTATGAAGGCTTGTCGGGCTACGGAAAAAGCCAGATACTCATGGAAATTGAGTACCTGTCCCAAGGTGAGAACCACAGGTGAGTGTCTGGCAATGGCCGTTTATTTCTTGTCCACCCAGAGAATCCTGATGTCCTGAAAAGTCTCATCTATTTTAAAACCCCTCTTCTTTATATAATTTGCATCATGTAAACTACACACAACCTGCCCATTACATGCACCCTTGTGCTAAATAAATAAATGATGATAATCATATTGAACCAAGACAGTGAGAAGCCTGGCTGACCCCAGAGACCCTGATCTCATGCCAGGTAGAGCTTGGATATCATATGTTAGAGCTTCCTGGGTAAGCCCAGTGTGTGGGCAGGTTGAGAGCAGCTGGCAAGAGGTGGAGACCAGGCTAGGGTGGGTGTGCAGGACGAGCACATACATTTATCCAGCCGGCTGACAATCACGGGTTCACACCATTTAGTTCTGTCCAGGAGTGGAAGAGATCATGACAGGCCTCTGTATTTTCCTTGGGAAAGCAAAGCTAGTGTATTTACCTCATACAGCTTCCTCCTCTCATAGCATGAATGTCATGAGGGCTCCCTGTGGACAACCTCTAGTATCCTCACTGTGGTCAACATGGGATTCAGGAGCAGTGATGGTGACCAGATGCCAATGCTGAGGCCTCACTGCTTCCACCAACCTGAAGGCTCAGTAGCCTTATACTATTTTTAGCTGTACTTCTACTCTTTTTAATGTCAGGCCTGAGAGAGGCCTGTTTTAAAATATCTTTAACATTGTTAAGGAGATAATTCATAACAACCAGAAGACGTTGATTCATTCATTCCATCACTTACTGAGTTACTACTATGCTGCAGGAACTGTTAAGAGCTGTATCCATTTGCTAAAGCTGCTGTAACAGTACCACAAACTGATGGCTCATCAACAGAATCCTACCCTCTCTTTGTTACTGGAAGCTAGAAGTCTGAGAGCAAGGTGTCAGCAGGGTTGGTTCCTTCTGAGAGCCATGAGGGACAACCTGTCTATGCTTCTCCCCTGGTTTCTGGTGCAATTATTGGTGTTCCTTGGCTTATGGAGACATCACCCCAACCTCTGCCTTCATCTTTCCATGATATTCTCCTTGTCTCCAAATTTTCCCCTTATAAAGACACAGTCCTATTGGATTTGGGGCCCACCCTACTCCAGCTGGACCTCATCTTAGTTTCATTACATCTACAATGACCCTGTTGCCAAACAAGGTCACGTGGTGAGATACAGAGGTTAAGATTCAGTATATGCTTTTGGGTGGGGCAGGAGTCAATCCATAACAAGTGTCAATGCCCCAAAGATGAAGAACATCTGACTTCTGCCCTGCGGGAGCTCAGGGCAAAGAGAGGTGACAATAGAAATGAGATGTGGAAAGGACAATGTCAGAGGCATCCTAGGGAGTGTAGGTGGGAACTGAGGGAGAGGCATGTGTGACCCAACCTTGGGACATCAGGGAAGAGTGCAGGAGGCTGCACTGGACTGAGATGCACAGATGAACGGGAAGTGAGGGCTGGGAGATGCTGTGGGACGTGATCACACTCTAGCTGGGGAGACATGGAAGCAAAGGCCTGGAGAGAGTAGACGGACCTGTCCTGTCTGTTGGTAGTGGAGGATAGGCTGTAGGACAGAGAGTGGCAAGAAAGCACATATGAGGCCTTGGAGAGTCTTGTATGTTACAGAGTGGAGTCCAGACTTATAGCAGTTCTCAACCTGTGGGTCACAATCCCATTGGCAGTCAAATGACCCTTTCACAGGGGTCGCCTAAGACCATCCTGCATATCAGATATTTACATTACGATTCATTACAGTAGCAAAATTACAGTTAGGAAGTAGCAACAAAAATAATTTTATGGTTGGAGGTCACAACATGAGGAACTGTTTTAAAGGGCCTGAAGGTTGAGAACCACTGCCTTAGAGGATGGGAGCCACTGAAAAATCCTAAGTAGAAGAGAAGATTTGCATCTATCTAGAAACATAACCTCTGTGAATACAATGCATTCAGTGTCATGACACTAGGCAGAGCAAGAGGCATGCCACTGGGTAGCATGGGTGAGAGGAATGAGGGTCTGCACCAAGGTAGAGGTGGTGGGCATGGTGAAGAAGAACTGACCTGGGCTTAGGAACCCAGTGGAACAAGCTGAGTATCAGAAGCAGAATTAAGAAAGATTTGCAGATCGCTTGGGGAGTTGCTGTTAGGACAACTGAATATGAAGTGTCACAACTTGCCTTCAACCTTTATTAATTTCATAAAATATATTTAAGCTCGGCCAGTTTTGCTCAGTGGTTAAGCATTGACCTCTGAACCAGGAGGTCACAGTTCAGTTCAATTCCTGATCAGGACACATACCCTGATTGTGGGCTTGATCCCCATTTGGGGGAGAAGAGAACATGCAGGAGGCAGCCAATCAATGATTCTCTCTCCTCATTGATGTTTCTCTCTCTCTTCCTTTCTCTGAAATCAATAGAAACATATTTAAAATATGTACATATTTAAAATATGTATATATTTTAAAACTCTCTTCTGATTCTTGACTTTTTTATAAACAGGACTGTTGCTATTGCCTTGACTAAGATCAGCTTCAATCAAAATTTTTATACCATCCAGATACTCATGGCCAATGTCTTAGGTCTGGATGCTTGTAAACACTACAAAGAACGACAGACCAACATTCAAAATAAAGTCAAGACACTGTTGGATGAGAAATTCCACTGTATCTTTAATGACATTTTCCATGTCCAGGTAACTACCTAGTGTTAGACTTCCTCAAGAAATAATGATGGGGCAGGTGTAGCAACTCCTCCCCGATGCTTTGTGACCTGGCATCTCTTTGACTTGTGATATCCTTTTCTGTTCTCACCTGGAGAATCTGTGTGGTGAGTGTTGTGGACCATCCAGCGAGAGAGATGAGCTAGATTTTTATCTCGCTGGGGCCTCCAAATGTTGTGGACCAACATTCGAGAGAATAAGACCTTCAACTCCAATTATGTCTTAAGCAGTAAGCAAGAATTTGTTGAACTGGCTAGGGACTGCTACAGGCACCTCCACGCAGGGAGCTCTCCTGTCCTGCAGCAGCACTGATCTTGGTGCTAGGCAAGCTTTTATACACAGAAACCACAAACATTCTTGGTTACAGTTGCAAGGTCTTTTCTGGGCCTTGATGCACAGGTGTCAGGAAATAGAAAATTTGGTGTTATGTCTGGGTACCCATCCTTGTAACTCATTAGCGGTTATCTCACTGGTGGCCTTGAAAACAACACAGTTTTATCCAATTAAAAAATACATCTGGCATGGCATGAGAGTATGGGCATATCTAGTCTCTAGCCTACAAGGTCAGACAGCTAAGTTTATCTTCCTCATTATTCAAGTAAGCTAGAAAGCAAAGTTACATTTAACTCATCACAGTGAGCAAGCGCCTCCTAATCTTCCCTGAATGAGCATTCTCCTTCCTGAGACATAGTGGAGGTATCTAGAAATGTCACACTCAAGAAAATCCAAATGCTACCTGTTGGTTCATTTTTCTTCACCTTTCTATCAAAGCTGTACAATCCTAGCCCACGCCTCTGCTCCAGCGGTTCCTGCCAGTGCAGGATAAAGTGTGCCCTGTTCATTCCTGTATCTACTAGATTCAGTGACAAAGGGTATTAAAGCTGGAAAGAACATTATGGATTATCTAACACATGAGGATTTGAAGGCACAGAACAGTAAAGTGATTTGCCCAAATGTTTGCATTATTCTTCACACAGTTCCCTACCTCACGAGAGGTTTCCAAGATGAGCATCTTGAGAAAGCAAAAGCAGCTGGAAGCATTGTTTATGAAGATCTTGGAGAGAGTAAGAATGTCTGTGGTTGAGTAAGGCGGGGAGGAAAACTGGGCATCGCATCACAGAGCTGGGTGACCTGAGGGGCAGGAAACTTTGAATTGTGGGAAACCTTGTATCCTAAAGTGTTTTTTTTCTCTACCATTCTTCCAAACCTTGAGCTCAGAGTCCATTCAGAATGCAGCCCCTGGCTGCCCCCCTCTCACTGCCCCAGGCTGTGAGCTCAGATTATGCTAAACTTGAACATTGTCCCTTAACATTATTCCTGGGAGTGTGGCCTCTTCTTAAAACCACCCTCTTTGTTTCCCATCTGTAAGCAATGCAGTACATGTGAGTGGCTTGTATGTAGCCTCTGCAGCAGACTACCAAGGATGGAACCTCGAACAAGTGACTTTACCTGCCTATGCTTTTGTGTTATCATCTGTAAGATGGGGAAACAATAGTACCTAGTCCCAGGTTGTAAGGCTGACATGAAACACTCAGCCAGTGTTAGCGCTGTGTGTTGATGGTCACCAAATCTATATCCTAGTTCCCACATTTCTCATACCTACCAGGCCGCATTTCCAAGGACGCATATTCCACAAGGATGCAGTAACTTGCACTCACTTCAGTGGCTAGTAGTAAATTTATTTGTTTCCTACTCCAATGCCCTTCCTTCCTCATTCTGATCCTGATCCTTGATTAGCTCATGGTAAATTCATTCATGCATCATTTACTCCTTTCCTCTTTGCTCCCCTCTCGAGTTGCCACATCCACACGTCTACTCAGTTGTTGGGTCCTCCTATTTCTCTGTTGGGCAGGCCTTGGAATCCCCCATGCTCTGCCCCCTGCTATATGGGCTCCTTCTGGACTATTGTCATAACTTTCCAAACAATCTCTACACCTCACACCTCTTCACCCCAATTCATCCTCCATATAAGTACCAGAGTATATGCAAATCCAACTAGCTTACACTTCATATTCTCTGAGTAATTCCCATTGCTAATGAGATAAAAACATATATATATTAACCTGGAGAAATACTACTCATCTTCAGCGTCACCTCTCCGGTGAGAACTTCCCAAATCACTAGGCATGACTAACACCTCTTCTACCTGCTTCTGTGGCACTTTGAACATATTTCTGGTTGAATTTTCCCCACTGCGTTTGCTAGCCTCTAGGACCAGGAATCTCTTGCCCTGGTTACATTACTACTGGCCGGCATTATTTCTGGCACATAATAACTGATCACTAGCATATAATACATGTGGCATTGAAGCAGGTTCACAATTCCACACCCTCCTTCTCTATCCAGGCAAATAAGCAAGGCAGTCTGGGTAGTTTCTGATGCCAGACTTCGGACCAGGTGCATCACAAGTATCCAGGAAGCTTCTTAGAAAAGACAGATCTCCGAGTCCTACCCCTAACGATCCAACAGGGCTTGCGGTTGGGCTTAGGGATCTGTTCAGCTTTGTGCCGTTTTTTTAAAAAAACTTCTCAATTGGTTCTAATGCACAGTTTAGTTTGGAAACCACCACTAAAGATGTGCTTTCACTGTAGGCTGTGATGACAATCTTTGTATCGGTTACTCTGTGGCCTTGGCAGGTCACCTAACCTGTCTGAGTTTAACCTGTGCCTAACGACACTCAGCAGTACCACCTCCCCTGAGCATTCTGAGGACTCAGCCAGTTAGTTTACGTGAAGAGCACACACAGTATGGGCACAGCATCCATGCTGCTTCTACTCACATTAGATAATCCAATTCACTGTCCTCGTTTTAAAATTGAAGAACTGGGGCCAGTGATGGACTATCAAATTCATGCTGTTTAGTTTCCTACTCTACTTTCCTTGGTTCACAGATAACACTGACAACACCATTAATTAAATTTCTCTGGGTCAGTGAAAGGCTGTCAGAGTAAACTTGTTACATGTGTACAACAAGACAGGTTATAATACTCAATATGATTGTCTGGGAGATCTGAAGTGTTAAAGTAGCCTTTGCTAATTATATATATACTAGGGGCCCGGTGCATGAAATTTGTGCACGGGGAGGGGGTCCCTCAGCCCAGCCTGCCCCCTCTCACAGTCTGGAACCCCTCAGTGGATGTCCTATGATGGCCCCAGTCTGCCAGATGCCTTTTGTGTGTGTGTGTGTGTGTGTGTGTGTGTGTGTGTGTGTCGCCACTGGGGACCTGCCCCCAGCTGCATCTGAGGCTCAGAGCAGTCCTCCTGTGTGTGTCTACCTGCTGGGGGGCCTGCCCCCAGGCACACTGTCAAGGCTTGGAGCAGGCACCCCCTCTATGTTGATCTCTCAGACTCTTGCCCTCCCCTGCATGTTGTTCTCTTTTTTGAGCTGTGGCCAGGGCTGGGTGCTGCCTGCCTCCCAAGCTTGCCTACTGCCCATTTTCCTCCAGCCACCAGAAAGCAGGAAAAACCCCGCCTCGTGCTCAGGCCAGCCTTTTCCTGCTCCCTGATCCCTGGAAGGGACCTGGGGAGCCACCAAGCAGGCCCCCAAGAGCTTGCTTTCCCACTCCCCAGTGCCCCCCAAAGGGCCTGGGGAGCCACCAAGCAGGCCGCCAACTCCTTCCCACTCACCAGTCCCCTGCTGCCTTCCTTTCCCACTCCCCGGTGCTGCCAAGGGGTCTGGGGAGCCGCCAAGCAGGACCCCGGCCCCTGCAGCCTTGCTTTCCTGCTCCCCGGTGCCCTGCAAAGGGCTTGGGAAACCGCCAAGCAGGCCCCCGACCCCCACTGCCCCTTTCCGGCTCCCCGGTGCCCTGCAAGGGGCCTGGGCAGCCGCCAAGCAGGCCACCAACCCTGCTGCCTGTTTCCCACTCACTGG